>JAPMOR010125835.1:76605-91381 GCA_026543865.1 Argiope aurantia
TGTAAGGTTCACATAAAGTGAATCGATTAAATAATCGTAATTGTATTCATCTTAATATATTTTGTAAATGAATATTGGCATCAATATGTAATGGAGTAAGATGTAAAAACCGAAGTAAGACGTGTATCGCTCATATAATCTTTATTCTAATTAAATGTTTATTTTTACTAAACTACTTTTCAATTATTAACAAGTTGATTCATAATTCAACCTTATACGTGGTAAGCGTATATAGCTTTAAACGCGGGAAAATTAAATTTAGTTTAGTTTAAAGAAGTGCAATTGCACTAACAAGTTTTTTTTTTGCCTCACACTGTCTTTTGGAATTACACTTTCAATTAGTAAGTGTTTTGCTCTCATATTTTCATGAATTTGGTTCTATTTTTATGGTCTTTTATTTTTTTGTTTTACTGTGATCTTACTTGGATTAAAAAAAATTGGAAATGATTTTACTTGTTATTATATACTTATTTTTAATTTTGTGATACTAATTTTATCACCAAAACCTCAATTTCCTGGGATTTTCGGGTCACGAGGGGTCAGTTTGTTGGATGAAAGTCAGACCCTTCACAGAAAAAAATCCCTGGTTTCAATCCTTGCCTGAGGGTGACCCTTGAGAAAGTCTTCAGGCCGGATTCATTATATCTTTCTTTTTGATTCCTTGGCTTTAAACTGAATATTTATTTCTAATAATTATTTTAATTTGGTTATATATATATATATATATATAGATTATCTGTTTTTATAGAATTGGAAACTACAATAAAATTAGGTTTATTTCTATTATAATAAATATTAGTTTCACACAGAAAACTGATGGAATTCTTGTTCTTTTATGTATCGCAATATTTAGAATATCAAAGTGCCGGCGTCCTGGCATAGGGGTAGCGCGTCTTCCCCGTGATCTGGGCATTCCGGGTTCGAGTCCCGGTTCGGGCATGGTTGTCCTTCATTTGTTCTATCTGTGAGATGAGTGAATGTGCCTCCCTTTAAAAAGGGGCTGTGCAAGCGAATGTGATGCGTGAGTAGCAAAGTCGTACTCTTGGCCCTAGTTGGCGCTACTAAAATAAGGGACGTTCCCTTTCGGCTTAAAATAGTTGATTTCAAATCAGCGGGCTTGCCTATGGCAAGTGCTATTGGAAACAACAACAACAACAGAATATCAAAGTATATTAAAATTCTTCTGATAAATCAGTTGTAATCAGAATAATTATATATACAATCAGTATCAGTGAAAGCAATGAGAAACTGCTAAAACAACATTAATTTATAGCTTTTATTAACTTTTTAAATGTGAAATAAACCACAACCAGTTTGTTTACATTTTTCAATAGTAATCACAATATCCATACTTTTTAATCATCATATTACTTATAGTTAAATTTTAATAGTCATAATATAGTAATTTTAATAATTATAGCAATATTTATGAATAATATTATGCAGTTTAATAGTTATCACATATTTCTTCTTTGATATAAAATCTAAAACTGAATCTCAAATCACCCTTTTCTTTCAAAATCCTCGTCAAGTTTATTTTCCTTACTAAATTTGCTCCTCGTGTATCTTCTTTTAAGAGGGTCTTCAGTGTAATTTTGAGCTGGAGAATGTATTCTCAAGTAATCCTGATTATGGGAAATCTATTGGCAATCAGTAGCCATTGAGCAACCTTTTAAGAAAATGTGGATTCAAATTAATCGGAATTGTAAGTTTCTGCACTGTTGTTTAGGAATACCTTTCATTACGTTTGTGTGCATGCAATAATGAGAAAAAAAATTGAATTTAAACTTTGATATTTATAAAGTATATTATGCATGTACGTAAATTTGTTTTAAAAATAAGAAAATTGGTTACATAAATTTAAAAAGAAAATTTGTTTTTGAATTCATTAATTGCTTTCTTCACAGCTATGGAAAATAATATGAACTTTGCTGGAAGATAAATCTTTTTAGTCCCTGTAGAGTAAGGGTGAATGAAGTAATTAATTACTCATACATTTGCAAAGGGTAATTAAGTAATTTGCTTAAAGGAAAAGAAATTATGTTTTACTAGTAGAATATGAGACGAGAGTTTGAGTTGTTGAGAAGGTTGCACAAATAAGTTTGTTGTGCAAAGAAGAAACATAAAGAAACACGGAACAAACATATCTTAAGAAACATAGAGAATATTTTACGAAAAAATTATTATTTTTAAATATTTTACGGAAATTTTAGGGAAAAATAGGGGGCATTTTAGGAAAAAATAGAAATACAAGTTTTGAATCCAGTTCAGTATTCTTGAAATTTAACTAGCAAAGAGGTTTTTACTCCTTCAGACCTGCTGTCTTGTATACAGGACATGAACTTTCAACATCTGCCATTTATTTAATAAATGATGAAATCGCATGCTATTTTTTAGCTGATTCACAATTTTTATATTATTTTATAATTTCTGTTGCAGGAATAACATTAACCCATTTATCGATTTTTTTTAAACCTAAATTCTACTTGCAAAAATGAATTCATGAAAATAAATGGTGAAATGAGATTTTAACTTATTGTTAGTATTTAAACTTTTATTTGGCCTATTTGATAGTTCATTTTTTTTGGGTAACATTAAATGATGGATTTTTTGCCCTGTTTCGTTTTTAATAAATATATTTAAATCAAAATGTATGTCCGTTATACCAGGTATTTCGACTAAATGGATATTTTAAACTGCTATAATGCCATTACGTTGCAAGCTGATTTGTTTTTTAAATTCCGTCTATGTTTACTCTGTATGAATTTTTTTTTAACTTAAAATAATAAATTCTATCCATGCAAAATGTCATTATAACATTAATATTAAAAGTAATGTTTTTAGGTCATCTTCGTACCTCAGAATTTGCAAACCCGCATGATTAAGTTTCAATGGAAAATGTGATGTTTCTGATTTGAATAAAATAGTAAAATTAACATTCATATATAAGAAATGCAAAGTGTTCTTGTGCCTAAAAAGAAATAAAAACTGTTTCAAGAATTTCCATAAAAAATTATACATTGTATTTCATATACTCTTTTCACAATGATTATTTACTTACTTTTCATGATTATTAAATATTTTTTTACATTGTATGATTTATTTTATCTAACTTTTGAAATTTATTGAATAGCTACTTAGAATATGCACTAAATTGGAAAAAATCTGATAGTTAAAACTTGTACATTTTACATTTACAAATCACAACAAAAAAAATCTAAAGTTTTTTTTTGCTGTATAACATTGTTATAAAAATCATAAAATTAAAAATAAGCAATAATAATGACAGCAGTGTAAATAATTTATGAATTTCAGAACTTTCACTAGTAAAATTTCTAAATTATATAATTTTTAAGAAAATAATATTAACAAATTTTATGATTTTATATATTAATTAAATTTATAATTTAATTAAAATCTGATGATGTTATGCATTAATTTATATATAATTTTATTTTGTATATAAATTAAATTTATCATAATTCTATCTTTTAATATGCCGTTTTTAAATGCAAAATATTTGACAAAATGGCAATATTTAATCAGCTGGTAATATTATTCCTTTTGCAACTGTTTTGATGGAATGTTTAGTATATTGGATATGTAACTTTTTTTTTTTAATTTTCCAAACACAGACTTGGAATTTTGTTTATTAGATACTCTATCCAGTTATACTCAGTATACAAAAGAAAAGAAATCGTTGAAATATTTCATAATTCCATCTGAAGAGGTTTTATTTTATCCTTGAAACTTTTATTTAAATAATTAAGAAATATCTTTTCCTCTTCGAAGAACACTGTTTTTATATTTTAAAAAGTATTAAATTTTTAAATCTTTTTAAATAAAATCGTGCTGAAATATTATATTCTTCACTGGCGCTATAACCCCGGATGACAGTTACCCGCTATTGACAGTTTCAATCTTATATTCTCCCGTTTTAAAATAAGGTTTATTAAAATGGTACATGTCATATATTTGGTTTTATTCTGATTAGTGATAAGATGTATCTTACTTGCTTTAGTTTTAAAAGAATTAACGTCTATTTATTTCCATGGCTCGAGCGACAATACCATTGTCTTAACTTGGATGTATTCGAAAAATAATTCTATTTGCTTAATGTTTATTGGATCCTTTATCAAAGCGTTTTTGTAAAAGTTATTCATTTAGGTTCAGGAATTCATGGAGACTACAGGAGTGTATTTATTAAATCAGTTGAACGAAAACAGATAATGTCAGGCTGATTGATTCTGTTTTCGAAATTTAGTCATTTATAGTTAAAGCCTTTATATGTAAAACAATTATTAAATGATGATAATATGTAAGGGACAGATCTAAGGAACAGAACATCTTACTTTAGGATGAAAATAAGTTATTTGCTGTAAGTAAATTACAGATGGATTTAATTTGTCAGATATTTTCATGTGTTTCGCTTATTTAAGCAACAACTTAATAAGATAAATTTCTTTATTAATTTAAGGTGCTTTATTACAGGAGAAACATAACAAATGTATGCAATGCATTAGAGAACTATTAATATTACGTAATTCAATGCTTCATTTTCTTGTGTGTTTTCAAATTTCTTGTTTTATTCACATTACTTGCATTAAAAACATTAATATTCAGGAGTCTTATATTCATACCTGTGGAATTATTATTTTCACTACTTTGCTATCTCTTCAAAGCATTATATGTTTTAGTAATTTAAAAATATAAAGATAGTTGCATTTTCTTAAGAGAAGGAAAAAGATGGAACAACAAAATATTAAACTACGAAGCTTTAAAATAAATAGCAACCTTTGAGCAAAAATATATCATTCCTAAAAAAATCTTTTGAATGTTTATTAAATTGTTAGAAATGAAAATAAAGGGAAAAAAAGAATATAAACAAACGGAAAGTATTTGAGTATTAAAAAAATAACATCCAAATCACTTAAAAAATGGGATTATTAGAATATATTTTCATTTTTTTTTTTTTGCCGTGTGACTATTTCAAGCCAAATTTTGCGCAGTAGCTTCTGAGGGTAAAGACCTCTGAGCATCCGAGGTCAAAAGTCTGACTTCGCGCTCAAATGAGCACCCCCCCCCCCGCTTGCACTACCCTTTTTTATGGGGGGGGCGCTCATTCACGCACCTCTCGGAGAGAACACAAGAAAGAGAACAACCATGCTCGAACCAGGACTCGAGCCCTGTAGGCCTACATTACGGGGAAGACGCGCTGTCTCTAGACCAGGACGCCGGCATGTATTTTCAATCATTTAGTTTTAATACAAGAACATCCGTCGGTGTCGAGTAGATACCGGAGCCTGTTTAGTTTGTTCTCCTTTCCGCATTTTAGCTGGGAATTTGAAATTTTTTCGTGACTTTTAATCATTTTCCATGGTGATTACACAGAAAAATTTTGTGGTTCTAGATTAATTAGGACAGATTATAACATCTAAATATACCTAGAACGACAGCTGGGATCATTTCGACACCAAGGCAATTTATCATTATAAATAGCTGTCGTTCAACAAACGATAGTTCATTAAGTAAAACAAACTTCCCAAAGTACTATCCCACATTTGTTTAACCTTGAATGCAATGTTATTGGCTTCACAGCGGAAATGAATCAATTATGCTAAAACTGTTGTGCCTAAGTGTTTCTTTATATAGGCATTTGCTTATCTGCTCATAAAAAAAATTCATTCGATTTTCGAACTTTGTGCAGAGCAGGCACCCTGAAACGATGGCCCGCAGAAAAGGTCTAAGCCTTGATGAAATTGCTAATTTGTTGCGAGATCTTTCTGAGAATGAATCGGATGGCGGTGAGTTGTCTTGTTCTAATATAGATTTCGATGAAGACATAAGATCGCGTGAAAGAGACTGCGAAGAATCTGAAGAAGTAAATTGTTTTATTACAGTTCTTTACGATATAAAGGATCATAATGTATGATAATTATATGAAATATTATTAAAAAGTCTTAAAACTAAACCCTACTCAACCGAAGTTCTGCAATTATTTTATATATTTTATATCGCGTTGTCGAAACGTCACAGGCCGATGTTTAAGGGCAATCGAAATCCTGGACGTTATAGTGTTAAGAAGGAATTTTATAAATTGTTCTAGAATAAACTTGAAACTTTATCCTCTCAACTGTCAAAACTTGAGTTGGGCCTTTAACATTGTTTAAATGTGATGTTAAAATATCAACATGATATTAAATTTGAATCAGGTCTCCTATCTGTATAAACTGTAGAAAAATACATAAATGCTCAATATTTTTATCATTTTATGTGTATTGTGCATTCTTAATATCCTATAGTATTTATAAAAATGTGTAATGATATTAAAAATGATATATAATGATACTAAAAATGGTATATAATGATATTATAAAATGAATTTATTAAAAACTGTGAAATAAAAGGTAATAGAAACAAAAACGGTTTAGAAACATGCTTAGTTTATGACTGCATATAGCAGAAAACAATCTATTATAAAAAAATATTGATTTCAGTTTAAAATTTTAAATGCTCCGATCAAATTAAATTTTAATGATTATTATAAAAATGCTGCGAAGCCATTCATTAAAATTTAGATATATAAAATATGACACTGGAATCCTAATTTGTTAATAATATTTCCTTTAACATTTCAAGCATTTACTCTTTTATTTTTAAATCTCTATTTCAATTTTTTTAAATATATTATTTCTTAAAACACCCAAACTAAAATGTGTTTTATTTATATGTTTTTCTATTCCTTATATTACAAATTTATAGATATAAAAAATGAAAGGCTTTTTTCAAAAGAAAATGGCGAAGAATTGCGGATAGGAGCCTTTCTTTTTACTTCTCAAATATTATGAAATCCAGCATCTGCCTGAGAAGAAGTTGACAAAAGTTTAGTGGATTACAGGAAAAAAAGTCTAAGAAATTGTTTTCTGTTAAATTTTTCACCCCTACCATTTTCTTCTCCAGACATGTATGCAATGAAGCTGAAGTGAACAGAAAATATTCAGTGAAGTTTACTACGCTTGCAAGATTTGAAGGATTTCATTTAAAGATGAAAAGATGGAAATTGAAATAAATGAAACGCAGTTCCTGCATTGATTCTAATTAAAATTATTGATCCTTGAATCATTGTTTGCGACTGGAAAGCTGTAGCTACTGTTTTAAAAAATAAACATTTTTTTTTTGCATTGGTTATGTGCCATTAATAATCAAATATTTACTCACCTTTTGATATATTATAGTTCTGAAATTTAGTGCAAAATGTAGTATGTATATAATTAACACCCATTTTAGTATATTTAGACCATAATTTTATATTGATCAAATGACTTAATTGAAATTTGATTGTATATGAGTGACGCCATCTAGCAGTTATTTTCGAAAAATAAAATTATTATTATCCAATATTTATAATAATTAAAGTGAATATATTAATGATTGAAATTAAATATTTTTATTTTAATTAAATATTTAAATATTTTTTATTAATGTACTAAAAAAATTAAAATTTATCTGAGTGCCAAGACATAATTATAATTGCGTGATGCTATTAAATAGTATAAAGAAATAAAACTAATTTTATTAAAAATTATAATAGTTTAACACAGTATTAAACAAATATAAAGCCACGATGAATACCGGAAGAAATAAATTCTTATTCGTTAATCAAAGATTAAAATAAAATATTACTGTGATTAAAATTACATTGACGATTAATTAATATATTTTACTTATATTTGTAATTAAAAAATTTATTTGGTACAAAAATATACTGTTCTAAGAACTTTTTTAATTTTTATTAATCACAGATTATTTTCATCGCTTTTGCGTACAAACAATCAGTTATTTTAATTTCGTTGCAAATTTTATACGCAACTTAGATTTTAAACGCTTAGATGATTGAATTATCCTATGAATATTTATTCACATAAAATATGCGCGATAAAAATCCTTTAACTTTTTCCACATTATGGAATCTCTTTAAAAGATTGTTAAATCTGTGCTTTAGTCTCTTTTAAAGTGCTTATCTTTTTCTTGAACGTTTTCAAAGCCAGTTCATGCAGAAATTTAATTAAGTTCAATTGAATGCTTCATTGAACGTTTTGATGCTATAGAATTTATCAAAACCTTATGTTTAGAAAATCTTTTGAACTTTATCTAATCTTTAGTTTTAAAGTATGAAGAGGAAATTAAGAATGAAAATAGAACGGCAGAAATAAGAATTTATATAATCTTGAAATACGAGTCCTTTGTTTGTATTAATAATGCAAATTCAACACACATCGTTATCTCATTCGCTCATTTATTATGCTTTACTTGTAATAGAGATACATTTGGTTTACAAAACCGAGAAACTATTAGTGCTGATGCACAACTCGGATGTTCTAAATAAATATCGGCTTCAGCCATGAATGGCACAGGAGTAATTATACGAAAATGAAATTAATCTTAACCTCTTTATTTAGTTAAATTGAATTGTGTAGGAAATGCGAATTTAACATTAACTTTATTTTCAATGTTTAACGAATTGACTGGGGGTTAATTTCGAGGAGTTTGTAATCAGATTGATAAATATTTATTATATTTTTGTTTCGAGATTTATGGAAATTTAAAAAATTATTTTGCTGATGATTCATTTTATAAACTTTTAAAAACATAGTTATTCTTCAAATAAAAAAAAGGGAAAATCAAATTTGGATTAGATAGTCAGTGATACATCATTTAATATTTGTAAAAGCAGCTACCAATTCCTTAATTGAAAGGGACAATTATTACGTGAAATGTAATTTCATTTCTCTTTTACTGGAAAATATATTTATAAATAGATAAGTTTTTAAAAAACTTTATTATGCAATCCTAAAAAAAATAAAAATCCCTGAAATCTTTTAAGTTATTGCTGAAAAATTCCCAAGATTTAACTAAGATTTCAAGAAGTCCCACCAAGATGAATATATACATATTTTTTGCCTTCCGAAACATATCTGAGGCCTAATTATTAGCTTCAATCCACTTAATATTTCCTGAAGAGCAAAAATATTCCATATTCAAAATTATTGTGTTTTGTTCAGAAATATATGAGATAGTTTAAGAAAGTCAATTAATTTGTAAAACATTATCGATGCATCTATTAATATTAAAAATATAGCATATAAAACATGTATTATTTGGTTGCCATATCTAAATCCTTTATAGTGAGAAATGGAGGAGAAGGCAGTATTTTTTCCCACAAGACTTATTTTTCTTCTTATTCTATTTTAACAACAGATAGCACAACAGGATATATGGCCTGCCATTATCAAGATGAGCAATGATAAGTCATAAGACTTGCAATTTTAACGGAAGAGACTTTTAACTCTATCACTTCTGAAATGCCCCAAAACACCCATTCAACGAAACAATGGTAGGAGCCTGAAACGCCCGAATAGCACTGTAAATTATCTGCTACTTTTCGTTAAGTGTGATTGATTGAATGCCCGTGGCATATACTTTGTTCGTTTGATGAGCTCGCTTAGATGGGATGGAGGACAAGGAGGGTTCTTGAGAACTCTCAGAGGATGTCGGAGTATACATTTGCTTAGTAGCCAACAGCTAAATGGTATCAACTGTTGTATGGCAACTTCTTAAAAACCTGCATTATCATTGCAATGACAGAGGGAGGTAAGTAAGTTTTCCTTATTCTTGAGAAATGGACTTAGGAGTTCCATCCTAAATTCCAATTTTCTTTAGAATTAGAGAGTTAATCATGGAAGTTCAATTTGTTGTTAATGTCGTGCGGCCCAAAGAATTCTTCATCTGTCCATATCACGCTTGGAAGGAAGCTCTTGTTTCTTGCATGGTTCTGAATGTGATTCATGACAAGGTTGTACTATGCATCCCCTCTGAATAACTTGGCAACATAGGTAATTACTAATCTCTATAGAGGATTTGTCTGTACCGATAAAACCTCATTGCATCAGAATTTTCTGAATACGTTTAAGAAACACACGACAGTGCCGTGTATTTTGATATATTGCACCTGTTACTAATGTTATGGGATATATTTAGTTTTAGCAGTATCATTAGACAATTAATATTACCAACTCAGTACTTTACATATTATTTCATTGTTTCTCAATTTTGTTTCTTTAGTAAGAAAAGGAAAGGAACTATATATGTTTAAACATTCTTTAAATATTCATTTTGTTTCATTGAAATTATGAAAGAAACATTGATGTAAATCAGATACTATTCAAAGTAAATTGCTTTGCCTTTATTTATAAAGTATCACTAAAAAATGTCTTTATTGATGCTCCGGGCAGCAAAAAACATGAACATGACCGCACTTCTATATTTTAATGATATGTTTATTTCATTCAGAAATATTTCTAATAATATCTTCTTCACACCTCAAATATTTTCATTTATATACTTTGAATTCAACTTGCATTCAAATATCCAAATATCATAAATTCAAAATGCAATTTTTTCATATTTGACTTATTGTCTCAAAACCTAAGCATATATTTTAAGAGCGTAATAAAAACAAAATTCAAAAATATTATCTTCGTTCAAATCACAATAGTTAAATAAATCATTATTTTGTTCTTAAATTAATCAGTTTCTATAACAATAAATCAAAAATAAAATAAAATAAAATTTTTCTTGTCATATAATAAACATATATGTTTTAATTACTGCGTGTACAATAATACTTTATTTATTTAGTTATTTTTCTCTCATCATATTTTCCTAATTGGTTCCTCGCATAATATATACGACTTCATTAACAAAATCTTTCCTTTTTTTAAAAAAAACTAAAAAAACTAATTTAAGAAATATAATAATACAGTTCTGTTGTTGTTTGATTGGTGCCATGCATAGTAAGGAATTCATTTCCTTATTTACCATATTTTTCTCAAAGAGAATTTTTTTTAGAAATCCGCTTTAAAAAAAATTAAGATTAAGATTACTCATTCAGGAGAGAGCGTCTCATAAATAGAATTAATTTTGCACCAAATTCCCTTTTTAGAATCTTTTACTGAAATAAGTCTTCAGGAAACACTTTAATTAGCTTCAGGATGTGCTTTTTTTTAATATTTATTTTTTCTCATGTTAGGGAGGAGAAAATGATGAAATTTTCGAAGTGCATAGTAAAGTACAACTCTAGATTTAAAATTAATTAGAGTTTGAATGTATTTTGATATTTCCGACAATCCAGTTTCAAACGTTAAATAATTCAGTGTTCAGCGATTAGAATTAGCTTCATTTCGAGTTACTAGATAAATCTCTATTTTGAAAAAACTTGACGATTGATACATTGATTATCTAGAACTGTTAAATTAGATTCATTATTCCAGAGAAAGATATTTCTTAGTTAGCAAACAAAAAAAAATCCTTTTGTTCTTGTACTAGAAAAGGATATTTATTGTTTGCTAAATGTCTCATTAGGGTCCTACATGAGGTTTGTTACTGGGGAGCTTATAACTTTGATTATTATTTAAATGAAAAGCATTGGATCATAAGTTTATATCCTACTTTCCAAGTTTTAAAGTTACACTGGCGTGCAAAATGAAACGCGGCACCAAAACAAAACAAATTTTGTTATTTTAGTACAAATGAATCCATCATTTTTTTAACTTATAATTTACTCTTCTATCCAAATATTTCCAAAACGAGATCGATAAAAAATTCGAAGAATTGAAATGCTTTCAAGCTTTGCAAACGTATCCTTCATCAATAACGTAATTTGATAATCATAACGAAAAAAAAGAATAAAAATCGAAAATATCAGAAGATAAGTGAGATAAACTTTTTGTAAATTAAGAATAACTCAAAAACGATAAGCATTTAATAAAATATAGGCTATTGTAATATATAAATTGACTAATTAATTTCTCACTATCTTGTTGAAAGTATTCAATATTATTTAAGTAACTCAATAGAACAACAAGAAAGAGTTATTTGTTGTATACATGTACAGAATCACTTTCAAAGCTCTTCAGAAAATATCTTTTTAAATGCAAGAAATGACATCTCAATTTCAAATATAACTAATCCAAAAACTGGCTTTTTAAAGATATAATTTCATGCTATATGCATTTTCATACAACAGGAATGTCTTCATGATAAATCTATCAAGCCTTTATTGAAGTAAAATATATAAAGCTATGAAATATTAATCTATAAAATTTAAATTCAAAGCTTCAAAAATTATTGATATTTTAGAATATTAATTGCAACCGATTTCTAAGACAAATATTTAAAATATCATGTAATGTAATGTATTCCAATATTTGAAATTATGTATACTGTTTATAGTGTTAAGCATTCATAATTAATCAAAATAACTTTCATTTCACAAACATAATTGACAAGACTTCAGTGTTATTAATCACCTTTCTACTCAAAATTTTATTACTATGGTTGAATATTTAATTAAAGGTCTCCTGTAAGGAAAGTGAATTTTATCTGAAACAATCCGGATGGAATTTTCATTTAAAATGCTTTATTGTAAGAGAGATTTTAATATAACGAATTTTTGTTCTTTTAATACTAAATAATTTAAAATCAAATACTTTTTGAAACATTTATAATGCTCTATAATTATTAAAAGTATTTTAAAAAACTATTTTTTTTTTCGAAATTTTTCCCAATAATGTGTTACAGATGATAATATAAAACTGTAATATTTTAACAATCTTATTGAGAAATACTGGTTTAAATTTATTAAATTTTGATCTCATAATAACAATGACCAAGTTAAAAAAATAGCGATATTTATAATAACATTTTATAAATTAATATTAATTTTTTATTTCTTTAAAAAAAGTGTGTTTTAGAAATTGTTTTTTTTTTATTGTTGACTCATTTATATTAACAATTATGCATAAATTATTTAATATATTTAAAGATTATTTTCACATATTTTAATTTGAACACAGTTTTAAAACTTAAAAAAAACCAGTCAGGTCACTTTAAATAACGTATGAGTTTCCAGGTTTCTTCATCTCATTAACTTTATTACTTTTGAGCCCAATTATTCATTAAGGGCCGAGAACCGTTTCAGGGCATACTTTCAATAAAAGCAATAAAATTTCTCGAAATTGCACTGTGATGATAAAATAAATAAAAAATTTTAAATAATGGAAGATTTAATTCTATCTACATATAAGATCTTTTACTTGCATGTTAAAATAAAGAAATAAGGAAATAATCATTACATTTTACTTAATTCTTTTATCTATTTGTATGTATGACTACTCTAATGTTATGTACTTCAAACTAAAGATGTTTGGAAGTTTAAAATAATTATCAATGAGTCTTAAACCTCATTATTTATTTAGCGCATACACCGTTCGAAAATTAAAGTACAAAGGCAGATCGTAACTAGGAAGCAAGAAAAGTAGAAGCACATCTATAAGAGAAATATTTAATCCAATATATTTGTTTCGTTCTTAAAAGCTTTTTTCCCTACTGATTTATATTTTAATCACATTTTATATATGTTATCCTAGCTACAATTCATATTCATTCAATAAAATATGTAGATTTGAGTTGTACCCTAAAGACAAGAAAACGAATTTCTATCAGGCAGACGAGAGAAATGCAGTAAAGATTTGGTTAAAAAAAGGATTATTTTCTTTCTGTCTAGGAAATCAATGTTCATAATTAAATAAATTTTATCTGATCGAAACAAAATTCTAACGTTTCAGAGAAAAAATCTCGCTAAAAATGTTATTATTATGTATTTTCATTTAGCTTGAGTTAGTTCGTTTTTGTAAATTCACTTCTTAATGCTCTAGAGATTAGAAAATTCCTGTACATGTCTGTTTTCAAGGAAAATACATTATTTTTAAATATTCAAAAGTTATTTATCGAGTAAAAATGGTTGAGTTAAATTTTAATTCACAGTCAGTGGTGCTATTCCATTTTGAATTTGAAAAAAAAAGGACTTTAACTTTTAAAATTACTCTTAAGGAATGTGTTTCTTTTTCTATTTTATATGTTATAAATAAATTTTAAATTACCTAATTAAAGTTCCACAAATTCTAAAAAAAATAATTAAAAATTAAAAATGTTGTAAAAAATGATCTCTCATTTTTAAAATCTATATTTTTTATCGTATCCAGAATATTTATTGAAATCCTCGTATATTCTTCAATTTTGAGACTATCCTTGAAGATTAAATATCACATACTTTCAGGAAAATTGCCTTTAAATACATTGAAACATGCTTTAAAAACTATCTAAGTTTTAACTGTATTTTTTCAGAAAATTTAGGTCTTTCCGTATGGCACATTTAGACATACATTTTTATTAATAGAAAGTTTAAAAATATATTTGCCTTTCAATTTTCGACGCAATAGTTGCAGAATGTTTTACTTAATGTCTCTCATAAGCGACGACTAGAAAAATATTGATAAGGATGATCATAATATTATAATTTTTGTATCAAAACTTGTGTGCATTATCATTTATATAATTTTGAAAATAGAAATAATTAGTTTTGTCAACATAGCATGATTCCCTCTCTTTATATCTACTCTTGTCGCCACTAAACATCTAAGGACTTTCCAGAAAAAATGGATTTAACGAGAGAAAAATATCGAGCCATGTTCCGCAGATTCTTCTTTTTACTGACGGACATTAAGAAATGCATTATTTGTTTTCATTTGTTTCATTATGAAACTACTGCGCAGGGTTTTCTTATATCTAAGAGTGAAAAGTACCATTTTTTCCAATTCCTTCGATTTTAAACAGTTTTTTACTTTTCCTTTCTTTCAATCCATAAAATAAACACTAT
>JAPMOR010125835.1:118717-134419 GCA_026543865.1 Argiope aurantia
ACACACACACACACACACACACACACACACACACACACACACACACAGTGATACACACAAACTTCTTTATACAGAAAATTAAGATTATATGTGACATATTTAGACATACTCTGTTATTAATGACAAATTTAAATCCATTTTATTCATTTAATATAATCTTAAAATCTAGCAGACATTCAATTTTTTAAAGTTTTATTTTAAAATGCCACTCAAGCGACTTTAAGAAGGAAAAGGATAATATAATAATATTAATATTTTTGAGCCTAAATTATATAACGTGCCAATTAACATGTTATATAATTATATAGGTCTTTAATTTTATTTAATTAAATAAATTTAATGCTATATAATTTTAAAAATTTCCCTTTTAAATTACCTTTGTAAATATAATAGGGAAGCTTTATATCTATCCCAACTGTCGCTGGATTCTTGAGGATGTCCAAAGAAAACGAAAGAAGGGCTTCGAGGATAGCTCCCCAGGTACTTCCTTTTTCTGTCACATATCCAGAAGTGTACTTTTTTTTCATTTGCTTCATTACGGAACTATAGTGAGACTCTTTTTTTATTTTTATTGATGAGTGGAAACTAACTTTTTCTTACGCCTCCTTACATTCTGATTAGATTTTCTTTCTGTGGTTGTTTTTCAACTCTATAAAATAAATACTGCCATGCTAGTTTTTTTTTTTTATTGAGGCATGGTATACACATTCATCAACTATAATTTTAGAGATCCTAATCTTCTGTTTAATTATTTTCAAGTCTTTAATTGAAAATTTGCTAAACTAAACGTAAGTTAATTAAACGTAATAGTTTAATTTAATTTCATATATGCAAAGTAAATTAAAGCATCGTAAAAATTCTCTGCAATCTGGAAAGATAGCGTATATTCCTTATTATCTTAATTTATATTTTCAAATTAATTTAAATTCTTAGGCAGTATTAATGAAATATTGTGACCGTAGAATGAGACTTTACAGATATCACGCATTTCAGTATTTATTCCCTGATAAATATTGAACCTATTTGACATTACCATCTTTAAATAAACACAAACTTGAAATCAAAAATATTCTAACGAAATAAATAAGACTAAATCTTATCATCTTTATATAATATTGATAATGCCAATAAATATTTCTGCTCCTTTATTTTTATTTAATTTGTTTTCTTCAAACTGTTAAACTTTAATATACTTGGTTTTAAATTATTTCAAATTTATGAAAGAATGTAAAGTCAAGAGTTCATTTATATATTAAAATACAATAATACTGATTATATTAAAAATTGGAACCGAGATCCATAGACTCTTCTAGAAAATTCTATGCCCAATTATGAAGCCTATATAAACGTGAGATACTGAAATGAATCATTCACGAGAATTCTTTCTTTTGAGGGCTACAACATTGCAAGAGTATACACGGAGCTAATTTTTACTGTTGTTGTGTAATTAATGTTTTGCTGTTTGCTCGTTGATTTTTTCAAGTACTATTCTTGTACATGATTTAAATGAATTTAGCTATCTATATTTTATGGGGAAAAGCGCTGTTATCCATTAATGAACTTGTTGAATTCCTTGCGACATACATCATGGGACGAATTTTTCGTCACAATAATATTACTATGATTAAAGCCATCTTCATTAAAATCTAAATTTGTATTTTTAACTTAATTAAATCTAGATAAAATTTATCATCAAATCAATTAATAAATGAAGATTAATTTGCCATATTGAATAAGGGAATATACTATTTTAAGATTTGAATAACCTATCTGCTACCAGTAAACTATGGATGGACCAAATTGGTTAGTTGTCTTTATTTACTCGATTAGTTTAAGCTGCTGTGAACAGATATGGGGAATGTCAGACTGGATCGAGCAATCTTCGTTGTTAATAGGAACAGTACGTAGGTTGGACTTTAAATTAGATGATTTTTTTTCAGCATTTTATTTAACATACATATAGTTTCATATACATATACAGTTACGTATAGTTTCATATGCATATGCAGTTACATATAATTTAACATACATATAGTTTCATATGCATATGTAGTTACATATAGTTTAACATACATATATATATAGTTGCATCATGTTCAGTGAAAGAATGTTTCAAAATAATATTTATTAACAGTCAACACAATAACAATTTATTAACAGTTTTTAATTAATTAATATTTTATTAATAACAAGTACTTACTTTTTAAATATTACTATTTTAATTACTTAATTAATTTTTATTAATTACTAATTAATTAATTTGTTTTTATTACTATACCTTGAAAATCATTACACGTCTCACATTCCCGTCATTCGAAGCGCATCGCCGCCAAATTCGTTATCTCTATGCCTAACGAACACATCTGTAGAATTCTATAATACATATACACTCATTCTCCTACACTATAGACTCTTCATATGCATAGTTTCTGGCAAAGAATCAGATAAAAATATGATTACAGTATTCTCGAATATATATAAAAATGAATTATGAATATTATTCAAGATGAAAAAGTTGAATGTAATAAAATCATTTTACAAACATGGTTTGATTATGGTAGTAG
Source organism: Argiope aurantia (assembly GCA_026543865.1). Classification (NCBI taxonomy): domain Eukaryota; kingdom Metazoa; phylum Arthropoda; class Arachnida; order Araneae; family Araneidae; genus Argiope; species Argiope aurantia. The sequence continues at coordinate 121,282 of JAPMOR010125835.1, forward strand.
TAAAAGTAATATATTTTTTTTATTTAAAAAATCCTTTTAATACGTAATAGTAAAACAGTGCTGTTTAAATTAAACCTTGGTAACTGCTTTTTTTAAAAAAAAGCTCTTACGGCATTAATAAATATTTAAAATACAGGGTTAGCAAGAAATAAGTTACCCATTTGAGATGACTCTAAAATGCATTCTGTTTATCCAAATGAGATAAAATTTGAACTACAGATTATTGAGTGATGCGCTTTACATTTATTAATTAAAAAATGGTACAAAAATTCACCGTTAGGTGGCGTTGTAATACACATAAAACTATTTAATATGGTGTATAATTGTTAAATAATGTAAAATTAAATTTGCTGAATATGTCCTCCTTCATTTTCAACAATATGCTCCAATTGGCGAACCATATTTTCTATAGATGACCAGAATGAGTCTGCCGGAATTTTAAAAATATGGCGCAAATGTTGTCATTTAGATCTGATAGAGATGATGGCCTTTGACGATAGATATTTTCCTTCAAATAACCCTACAATCCAAAGTCTCAAGGGGTGATGTCGGGCGAGCGAGGAGGTCATGCTATTAGGAAATAAAGGCTGATAACTCATGCTTCTGTGAATTGCTGTATTAACAATGGCTTTATACGACGATCAATATGAGGTGCTGCAACATCCTGCATGAAAATGATATCTTGAAGACATCTACGCTGTAGAAGAGTTAACATTACAAAATCCTTCAGCATATCACGATACCGTTGTCCTGTGACAAAAAAGGTTTGTATTTCATTTGAAGTTATCTCTTCAAAGAAAAACAGTTCAATGATAAAGGTAGCTGTAAAATCGCACCATACTGTCACTTTTTTAGGATGCAAGGGTTGTTCCTGGATAACGTGAGGCTTTTCCTCTGCACAAATTCAACCGTTGTGGGTATTGACTTGCTAATTGAGGCAAAAGTGGGCCTCATCACTCTACAGGATGTTTCAGAGCCAAGTTGTGTCAACCACCATTCGAGCACGGAACTAAAGTGCAAAAGTTTTACGGACCTCTAAGTCCCCGTCCTGCAACAGGTGCACAGACTTGATTTTGTATGGATAAAAATGCAAAATCTGCCTTACGATTTTTCGTACAATTGAATACGGCATATCCAGAACACGGAAAACAACTGGAAAACTCATACTATTATGCGGCGTCTCACTGATGGCTTCAACGAGCGTAGTATCAACATTTTCGAAGCTGGATGACGGGTTTTTTTCGTCCTCTATCTAAAAGAATGCCAAGTTGCCCATATTTTTTCAAACTTCTGCATCATCTAGCGTAGGGCACCTAGAGACATTAGACCTCTTCTTATATGCTTCATACGGCGAAATTCCTTTAGAGCTACAAAGGAGTTTTGTTGATTCTGGTAGAACAATTTCATCAATAGCCACCTTTTTCTCGCAACGTAGAGAAAAAACTAATGTTCGTGCAGAATCCTCCTTCTTTTTATTCAAAGAAAAATGGTAATAGACATGCGCTGTAACGCAAATTATGTTTCACATTGCCAATGTATACACATAAATGCCATTTGTGTTACAGCACAGTCTATTGATGAATTTTTGTACCAATTTTTTTTTAATTACTAAATTTAAAGCGCATCATCTGAATAATATGTAGAAATTTTATCTTATTTAGACCAATAGAAAGCATCTTAGAGCCCTCTGAATTAGGTAACTTGCTTATCCTGTATATGATGCATATTATAATCTCGATTTGCAAGAAGCATAATTCTTTTAGAACTACTTTTTTTTAGAAGTTCCGTTTTGAATTTTTTTAAAACCTCGCAGTCTTCTTTTTAGCATCCAAAGAAAGTAATGCTTTTATTATTATTACTATTTTTATATAAATATAAGACTTTGTAAGTAGAAATAAAATCATTTATATCAAATAATCATAAAACAAAAAAATATGAGACTTTCTTCAAAATAAAATGGCGGAGAGTGTCAAATACGAACCCTTAATCTTTTTTTCTGAATTACTATTAAATAAAGTGGAATCCACATGCAAAATTCAAAAATGTTGAGGAAAGTTTAGTGGATTTTTTCTAGTCCAGAGGAAAAGTCCCAGAAGTTGATTTCTGTTGTCATATTTTACATCGTCTCCAATTTTCCTCCCCTGGCATGTTTTCAGTGAAACTGAAGTAGACAGAAAAAATTCAATAAAGTTTGTTTTTCCTACATGCTTTGAAAGTTCCATTTTAAGTTTAATACTGAAAGTAATTAAACACTGCATAATTATTGTTTTCATCGTTCCTGAATATTAGTATGATTAATTCCATCATGTTTCTATTGACACTATTAATTTTGAAAAATGATGAATTTTTAAGTAATTTTTAAGTAATGTCGGATTTAAAAAAAAAAGAATCAAAATGTCACATTAATAATCAATGAAAAAAATTTTATTCTCATGTTTTCAAATATTTTAATTGGGATTCTTATTAATTCTCATGTGCTATTCTTCATTGGAAAGCATCATAATTAGAATAGAAAATGAAAATTAATTATAGATTATAGAAGATTGATAAAATTAATGAAAACATTTTAGCATTGACAGATATTTTCGAATGAAGAATCTCAAAAAAAAAAAGTTAAAATTTATTGGAAAACATCTATTAATACTTTCTAAAATTTGCAGAGTTAAAAATATCTGTTAATAATGCTAAAGAATATTTATTTCAGAACATGGTAAAATATTTTTCCCATCCAAATTTAAGCATTTTTTGAATAAACATTTGCCTTATTTGAGTCGATGACGAAAATTTCCTGGGCGATTGTTACTGCTCTTTACTATTTTCAGATAGACTATCAAAAAATAGTGAGGAGCAGTTACAATATTTGTTTTTATAATTAATTTCTAAAAATTATAACAATTGATGAGTAAACATTTTTTTAAAAACCTACACTAGGAAGAATATTTTTTAAAAAAAACTTTCTTTCAATGTGATCGATAATCATTAATTATATGTTACATGAAAAAAAATATCTGACACAAAATTCTGTTTGCTATTTCTAATATTTTTCGGAAGTTCGATTTTTTTAAAGAAGAAGGAAATTAATGTATCAATCAAAATTCTTGGACCGAAATATAATCCTGTTTTTAAAAAGCTGTTTTTCGATTTCTGATGTTATAGTAATGGTCTGAAAAAGCTGCGAAAATAAATTTGAAAAAGAAAAAACAATTTGCAAAGCTGCTTTTCGAAAAACATTAAGTAATAGTATTTCCAAGAATAACTCATCCGATAATTCATTCAAGCTTAATAACTAAGGCAAAATGCTAACATCATATTCCATATTTGCAACATTTTTTTCTGAAAATTCAATACTATTTGAAATAAAAGAATAACGCATTTAAAATAGGATTATTGCTTATCATATTCTTTAAAACAGAACGAAAATTCCATTATGAAGAATAGAATTTTTAAGCATTTTTGGACGACCAAATGTTATTTTTCCAAAGAAGTAAAACTTTAAGAAACTCGGATATCAATCTAACATTCTTTAGTTATCCCCTCAAATACTCATGTAAGTAAAAAAAAAAAAAAAAAAAAAAAAAAAAAAAAAAAAAAAAAAAAAAACTAAATTTGCATTTATATTATATTTACTCCCGATTTTATTATTCCATTGAAGAAATGCATTTTAAGCAGGCTTGGTGCCCTTTAAATCCGCCGGGGGCCAAATGTCTTCCAGCTGCAATGATGCGGAAGTTTGGAGAGGGAGTTCTAGCTCAGGCGACGTCCTCGTCGTCTGATTATGAGGTACGTAGCAAAATGGCCTTAGGGTTGTTTTGAAAACATGACATTAATATAACTAACTAAATTATTATTCCAAATTTAATAAAGGTCTCATATTGTTTTACAGCTCAGCTTTTATAAATAATATTATTGTCTGTACTTTTCTAATTTAAAAGATTTTTCTCATATCAATACTTTTTTTATAAAGATGTAAAAGCGGTGTTTTAACTTCTACTCCTTTTCTGGCACTATATTCAGGTGCAAAGTTAGAGACCTATTTTGGATAATAGATTCCACAACTTAAATCAGTTATAATTTTTTTAAATAAAAAGTGTAATTCGATCAGATTATTTCTTAAAACTTTAAAAATGCTTACTGACTTGCTCACTGTTTCTCATAAACTTATTTTAAATTTAAAAGTTTTGATGTAATTTTGCTTAATGAATCAGGCTAATTGGTATTCGCATATTGAACTGGGATTTGTCATTCGAAATAATCGAGTTAGTAAGAATTTTAATACTAAGAACAACCTTTGTATAAATAAAAATTACAAATTTTTAGATATCATTAAAAGTGGAACGAAAATTCTGTTTGAATGTACGGTTATTAACATTTGAATGCTTTTCTGATGGTTACTACGAATGAACAGCTCAACATAAAATGCATCGACATACTATAAGGAATTACTCATTAAACAATGACTATTATAAGTGCTGTGTTCCTTCTTTTTTTCTATTTTGATGATTTAATTTCAAAAGAGAAAGTTATTTTTTTATATATTTTATAACACAACACAAATTCTAAACGATACACACCTTATCTTTTTCTTTATTTTTTGTATTTTCATTCTAATTATTTGAAGGATTATTAGAGTTCTAAAATATGAGATCCAATCAAATCTGGTTGAGACAACTTATTAGAGAAATATTTGAAATATTCAAGTTAAATTTTGATGAATGGATATTGCTGATTACCCTCAGACTCATATTTGTTACTAGTGGTATTCTTGCATTTATTTATCTGGGCACGAGGAATGATTCAGCTCGTTAATCAATGGGATCGTTGTGTTCAGGCCCATCGTGTATACTTTGAATAAAGTCTTCATTTATACCCACAGTGTTGTTTCGTGCCTTTTCATTCGAACACCCCTTGTATGTTAAGAAATAGAAAAGAAAAAAAAATTGCTTTGCACTATTAGATCTGAATATTCCAAAAATTTACATGTTATTAGCTACCTTCCTCATGATAAGCGTTTCAAATAATCAAAACATTTAAAGAAAAGACGAAACTAAGATTAACATACATTTATCATTACTCCGAAATCTACGCAAACCAGAAATGCAAACAGTCCATTTAAAATTCTTCCCTAGACTTAAAATTCTTTTTCCAGAAAAACTGCACAAAAAATACTGTTTTCGTAAGGAAGGGATAAACAGACGGGCGATAAGCATAATGGAACACTTAAATGTAAAGAGCGGAGAAAATTTGTCTACACTTAAATGCGTAGAATAATTTATAGAGAAGGTCATTCATAGTGAATGGGGGAGAGATTAACGTTTTAAAGTTTGCTTTGTGAGATGTTTCTGAGAACAGTATTTCGTTTTCTTGAATTTTAACACGCACTTTAAAATATTGAAAGACAACAGTCGATATTCTAATTTAGAAAAAAAAGTGTTATCTAGCAATAGACTATTTTATATCTGTTTTATAGTTTTACTTGAATGCTGAGTTATATAATGCATTTATTTTAATGTGTTAATCGCAACGTAAAGCCAGTGTCTACTGCAGTACTCGTTTTAGCCATATGAACCTTACATGCCTCTCCAGAAAACTATAGTTTTTCTGTCACACAATGACGGTTCATATTAGTGGTATAAATGAACAAACACTAGTTATGCGTGGTTAACTGAGCAAAATAAGCTGGTTGACCATATTTTTACGACACTTTTTTTTTTACTTTTTTGCATATGAAATATAGAGGAAATATGAGGATCATTAAAACATTCGAATTCGAAATTTTCATGAATCGTATCATTCGAGATTTCAAAAATCTCTGAGTTAGAAAAATAAATTTTTGGCTTCTTGTCTGTCCGTCTGTGAATGCGTTAACTCAAAAATGCTTTGTTATAAATGGCTGAAATTTGGCATATATAATTATGACCAAATTTATAGGTTTCTGTTGAATTTTGAAATAAATCCATTCACAAGAAATTTTCTTTTACTTTTTATTTAATATAGGTCTTTTCTTCGGCTGAAGAGTACTAGTAAATTCGACAATTACAAAACGTAAAGAGCTAGGTATATAAAATTTGATGCACAATTTTAACATCTAAAATAAAGATATAAGTACTTATCAGATTTGAAACCAAATTCGTCAAACGGTTGACCACTTGTTGGTCTGTACTTTCTCATGCATATAAACGCAACAAATCTATAATGCAGAGGCATAAATCAATAAAATTCGGTATGTGATTTTGTGACTGGAATTATAGCTCATTGTCAAATTTTGATTTTAATTAGCTGGAAAGAAGATGCCCACAATATATATTTGCACGACAGTTTAAAAAAAGATGTTGGATTTACGCCAAGGACATGTATTTCGTAACCATCTTTCACCAACACCATGCCATACTAAGGTCCACAATTTTTACGTAGATAATACGTAGGTTGGCAAGACCTTTATGGAAGGGGATGCGAGAAAGTTTCCGGGAAACCGCTTCTTTTCATATATTCATGGATATTTATAATTTTGAAATTTGTATGAAATATCATAAATGCATGAAAAATTATAACTTATTTCTTGTTGAAATTGCATGCTATATAAAATGCAAAATATGCAAAAAAATCTGTTATTGTAATTCGTTGCTGAAATATTGTATAAAATATCAAATATTCATAAAATTTATAATTATAATTTTTGTTGAAATATTCTATAAATTGTCAAATATTCATAAAGTTTTATAATTATTTGTTGAAATGTTATCAATTATTTATTATTTTTCTAACTTTTGATTATTTATGTTAAAAAAACGAATGATAGAATTATAAAATTGATTTATTTAGTTAACAGTCATGCGATATAATTTTATGAAGTTACAAAAATTTGTGTTTATATAGCTTATTTTAGTTGTATATAAATAGTAAGTAACCAATTTCTCAGTTGAATTTTTTGCAGATGAAAATTGAGAAACTATATGATATCACAGCTTATCTTTGAGATGTGCATAAATATTGCTTAGATAAATATTGAATTTGAACTAAGAAAGTAAAAAAATATTTGAAATTCAAATATATATATATATAAATTATTTCCTTCGAAATTGTTTTAAGTATCAAGAGGTTTGGAAAAGTTTCTTTAAACTGTTTTTAGTTCAATATAATTTTATTTTAAACGTATATTGTTCAATAAATCAATACATATAATAAATTATATTTTGGATTTTAATTTCTAGAATCTGCTTGATAATTTATAAATTTTATTGCATGTTTATATGCTGCTTTTTATTAATGATAGTTACTCGAATTTCAGAAAATTATCCATATTTAAAAAAAAATAGCAGAATCGGCTTTAAATACTTGCTGAATATATTTTGATAGAAATGATTTTATTTATTGGAATTTTTATTCCGATTTTAAGTAGCATTTTACCAATAGAATTTATGGATTTAAATTATAATAGAAATGCCTTGCTTTTTTGCTATCATAATTAGATTGTTTGCCCATCAGTAGTCTAATTTTAAAAGTTATAACCGGATGAAATATCAAAACTTTGCACTTTATTCGGTTTAAAATATTGATTTTCTTTCATTCATATAAAAATATTCTAATACCTAAATATATAATATATTTTTTTAAACTTTTTTGCAATACTGCGTAGATATATTTTATATAAGAAAAAAATATTAAACTTCATGTAATAAAGGATCTAGTTCAACAATATTTCTTTTTGGAAATGTTATATACTTTAAACATGAAAAGTCTATATGATACATATATAAATGCTTATTTTGAAAAAAGCGTATTTTGAATATTTATTTGTGACTATATTATTTGGTATTCATTCTTCAAGTTTTTTTAAATCTGTTAGAGAGGAATGTGTAGCTAAATTTTCAATGAAATATTGTGCCTTTAAGATAGCTATGTAATAAGAAAGGTATCCGCATGACATAAGTTAAAGAATTTCCTTTGATAATTCATATAAACTTTAAATTCAAGCTAGAACTGAGTAACAATTGTTTGTGTAAGTGTGTTTTCATTTTACATAAATAATTTTACAAATTTTCCCTTTTTATAAAAGTAACTCTTCCTTTCCATATTTCTCAAAATTCAAAATACTTTATCTTGCCATTAAAAATTACAGAATTCTGTAAGGAATTATTTTGTAAAACTATATATTATTTTATATAATGCAACTCCATTTTTAATGTTAAATTCTAAACACTTTATTTCTATTCTTATATTTAAAATTATTTAAATTAAAAAAGATATTTCCGCAGTTATACGAAGAAATGTTTGTGCATAATTAAAGCAAAAGATAAAAAATAAATGAAAGCCCATAGGAAAAATAAGCATGTTATTTTTGTCTGATAAATGAAGTATACAAATAATATTTCCTTTGATATAAGAAACAATTGGTTATCAGGACGGAATTTTAGTTTTTTTTCTGAACTGAATATTTCGAATGTAATATTATCAAATGGGAGACATTTCCTTAAAAAAAATTCTTTCTACATTACATTGGTACCTTTTTTGAAAATGGTATCTTATTCGATTTTTTCAAAAACACGTATGGTATTAATACATCACACTGAAGGGATGCATTAGCTGAGTATTCTTTTGAAAGAACTTCTTTCAACAAAACTTCAAAATGGCATGTTTCGTCTCAAGAAAAAAAATCATACAAAGTAATGATAAAAGTAATCCATCTGAAAAATTGGCTCTTTTGAATCGAATGCTCGCCTTCTATGTTCAGAATATGCTTCACAATATTTTTAAAAAATCCATTATTTTGAATGCAAAGCTGTTATATACGAAAAAAAATATGGATTTTAAATTTCGGAAAATACATAATATTTTTATTTAGCAGTTTTCAAAGCCTTTTGTTATTATTTGTAATCAGATCCAGTTTTGCTCAATATTGTTTCTTTAAAATAAATTTCTTACGCTTTCTTGTCATATATAGTGACGGAAATTCTGAATTATTTCTATATATTTTCTTGTTCTGTGTCATCAAAAGTTTATATTGATATAAACAAATATTATGTTTAAGCGAAAGCATTATTTTTTAAAGAAACTAGCTAATTCTAAAAGGCGTTTTTAATAATAGTTTGTTTTCTTAATATTGAATTGATTTTCCAATGTAAAATATTTAATTGCGTGATAATTTCAATTTAATATCCTCAGTGATTAGTGTATTTATTTGCTACACACCTTCATTTGTTTCTTAAACATCTAATAATGTAATATAGATAATTAATTTTATTAGAAGGCATTAAAATTACTCCTTACATTCAATTTAAATACACACATAAACATACAGAAACATATATGCATTAAGTGTGTTCTCTTTTTGTCACCAAATTGTAAATACGTTATTATAATATTTCAGCACCAAAATTTATTAATGAGTTTTAAATTCCTTTAAATAACATAATTTAATAATAAAGCTGAATTCCTTAAATACAATTCAAGAATATTTAATATTTTTCCATTAGTTCAACCCCAGCAGTAACATGCAGAGGTTTCTATTCAATACTTCGCTTCTATTTTTAATCATTAAAGGGAGACACTAGATTGGCAATATTTGACACCAATATTTTTAATTGACGTAACTGGTATCGCTTTAATGAAAAAATGAAGAATATTTCACAGTGGAGTTATAGAGAAGCTACCTTATAGAAACGGAAACGGTATGATTTATACGTGAAATTAAAAACAATTTTCTATTTTAAGTCGAATAATTAAGTTTCAAAATTGCATGGCATACAATCATCACTATGTGATATACATAGCAAAAAGCGTTAATTTAGCATTCATATGGATTATTCAACCAATGCTGTCTGCAAGAACGATCTATGGCAATTATAAAGAGAATGCATAAACAATCTTAAAGAGATAGGCAAAATTGCATGGTTGAAAAATACTTGCCCGTCCCTTTTTAATAATATCTTTTCCTAGAAAGGTAAATGAAATAAGCACTCATTCAATGCAAATATAGAGATATTATAACTTTAATCATATAAATATATTTATATTCAACCCTGGGCATTTGAATGAATTTTGATATTCTAATTACATGACGCTTTCAGATTTTTGTGTATGAATTTCAACTTTATGTAGGATATTCTGCCTTGCTTATAATTTTCATGTAAAAAAGATAGTATATTCCTTTTGGGAAAATATTGCGTCTTCTTAATTTCATTTAATAATCATACATTTTTCAAAAAAATATCTTTCAATTCATTTCACATAATTAAGCAAAGATATTAAAAAGGAGCCCATTTCAATGGAATGTTTTTAAAATATTAAAAAAAATTGAATTGTATTATCATTCTTATTAAATGTATTTAAAATGATACTTAATATTATCCACTTTAAAGAATAAAATAATCTTTTTCGTTCCTCATTTGGGTTTTAATTTTTCTAATTTAAATTTCATCGTTTATTGGAGTTCCATTCGAAATCTTTCTGAAACATCTTTGGAATGACATATTTTTTTAAACCATTTTTTTTGATATAGTGCCAGTTGTAATTGTTCATTTTTTGGCAGTTGTGTATTTTACAATTCTTATTTATATTAAAAAATAACTGCAAATGTTTTAGAATTTCAAAAATGTTATATGACACATTATGGCCATATATCCATTATAAGTCTAAATTAACTTTTTTAGAGTGCTATAACTCTGAATAACTCTCCATATAGCTCTCCATATCTCCATCTGAATAGCACTCCATACTCCTTTCGTCGAGCGAAAGGAGAATCAGAATTTAAGAATTCAAGAAGCAAGAGAATTCAATAATTTCTTGAGACACATCCAGGAAAGTATACAGACATCTTCTTAAAATTTCGCTTTTCTAGATTTAATTTGAAGTGAGAGTTAACTTAATCATTTAATTAGAGTTTTATTTCAAATCTGTACCGAATTCTCGGTCAAATTGTAAAATGGCAATAGAATACCAATATACACAGATATTCTTCTTTATTATAAGTAGAAATCCGAAGTATGGTTTTAAGTTGTACTTTTTTAAGTAGTAGTATGGTTTTTGAAGTAGTAATAGGGCTCACACAAAAAATATATTTACTATCTTTGAAATACTTGTGTATAAAATGCAAAAGCTAAAGCAATGAAAGAGTAGCTATAAAATATATAAGATATATATAATAAATGTTGCAAAGTATTTAAGACTGTAAATATTTTTTTACAGTTTTAAAATTCCTGAAAAAATAATTGTTTGGAAATAAAATTTGGATCACTGAAAACTAATGTCTTTAAAATGAACTAAGGACAGAAATTAATTGTTTCAAAGACACGCTGCAAAATTATCAAGTAGAGCTTTAAGATTTTATTTCATTTTAGTTAAAAATATACTCAAAATTTCTGAAAACTCTGTTCTTAAATAACATTTACTAAAAATGACTACAAATAAATAAATAACTCCAACAGTTTGCACAATACATCGTTTTGAATAGTTTCTGCATTAAGAATTTTACATAACCGATTCATAAAGTATTTTCTACTTATTTTATCATGAGAAGTTAAAATAATTATTTTTAGCAATCACACAATTCCTAATATTCCTTATAACTTATTAACGAATAAATAATTTAATGAGGTAAAATTTGCATAATTAAAAATAAAATAAAATAAAATATCTATAGGATTAATTATTTATTTCAAGCATATGTAATTTGATTATGATAACATATTTCAAACAGGGGAGAATATAATACAGTTTTCAAGGCCCAAGGTGTAAAATATTTCACGAAAATCACTTTTCAGTGGAAAAGTCCTCTTTCTTAGTAGTTACCTTCAAGATCATTCATAAAATCAAATCTTTAGATCATTAGAATTTTTACCTATCAATAATTTTCCCCATTTCAGGGAAAAAACATAAAGGTCTCTGAAGATGTAATGCTTCCTTGCATTTCAGTATTGGATTGTTTAGAAAAAGGCTGCAATTAGCTTTTATTTCGATTTTTGTAATATCGTGTTTTATATCAATAAATATTAACTTCAATTTAAGTTCTGCAGTTTTTAATTTTTAATATATAATAGTTCTCCAAATTCCTTTAAAGCGCTAAGCTTCAAATTTTAATAAAGCCAGAATATTAAATGTGGTTTCTAAGTTAAAACTATTGTTTTGCATTTTATATGACATGCTTTTATACAACGAATGTTGTCCGTATCATAAATGTAATTTTCTTTGCGAAAGTAAAAGTAGTGTAAACTCTTCTCTTTAAGTAAAAATTCTCTGATCCAGTAATCCCAATGTGCTCTCTCGAACAAGCGCAAGAAATGATTGCCTTGTACTTGTTCGCAGGTTAAAATTAATAAGATTTATAAATCAAACATCAAAAGAGTACATGTGTGTGTGTGTGTGTGTGTGTGTAACATTATTTTGGTTGAAGCAGAGTGCAGGTTTGAAGACATAGACGAGATGCTGTATTTTTAATTCTCTTTAATATTCATTCCTGGAAAGCCATTTATTTACAATAAGACGCAACGCGGCACAAAAGCAGAAGTAAGAAAAAAGCGCGAAAAAAAATGATCACTAGTCTTATATAACAAAGGATTTCCGGCCACGCGCAGATGGAATACATGTTATTACCTCTGATAAGGGTAACGAAAGTATCACTTTCATTTAATACGTAGTACTGATGGCGCATTTCTTTTACAAAGGGATTAATTAAACCGTAAGTGGAATTGGATCACGAAATAAGAGAATATTTCAGAATAAAGTTACGATGGGCTAAATTAAGATAAAATCTTGGAAATTAATTAAATTGAAATTAGAATTTATATATATATATATGCTAATATTTTCCTACATTACTATGAGAAAAAAATAATTAAATATAATTTAATAAACGGGTGGAGGTATATTGATGACCTACTTTTGATTAACTTCGGCAATACTAATATTGTTACTAATTGCTATCCAAAATATTTAATTCTAACAGAAACAAATAAAAATCAACTTGAGGCTACCTTTCTAGATTTAAAAATCGAAATTGCTAATAATAAAAGAATAGTTGGTATATACGATAAAAGGGAAAAATTCAACTTTAAAATAACAAATCTATGTAACTATCATTCCAATCTAAACTCAAAAATTTTCACTTGACTTGATTTTAATACTTTTGTGTCTATATATATATATA
>JAPMOR010125835.1:136062-164124 GCA_026543865.1 Argiope aurantia
TAGTGAATATATTTTCCAAAATAACTGAAAAGAGTAAATCTAGAAAATGATATGCCAAACGTACATTCTGAATAACAAGGAAAATGTACCTTTTATTCACAATATAATAGGTCTTAACTAAGTACACGATTTGTTGTTTGCAGGAATTATTTGAGTGAAATTCTTTTTTTTTTCTAATAAAAAAGAAATTACAGTCTAACTCAGGGCAATCATTTCTCAAAATAATTATTGAGAACAATTTATCATAATTTAAAAAAATTTTATACCATATACTTGAAGAATGTAAACCTTGAAAATAGTTTTACAGAAATGTTTTCGAAATATTCATCGTAAATTTTATTAAGATATTGTCTAGACCTCCTTAATTAAATATAGTAAGATTTATTGAAAGTGGAGGATTTGAATTATTAGATTAGAATTCCGGTGGAATTCTACGAACACATTTTAAACAAGGTCTGTTGAATACAACGCAATCTTTTCCTTCATGATTAAGAAATTTATGAGACAATTTATCTACACACAGTAATAAATTAGAAATAATCAAGTCGTTATTATCGCTAATTTTTCGATGAGAATTGGCCTTAGTTCTTCTCTTATAGAATACTAGCCGCCTTTGACGAACACCTGGTAATTTGATATAATTTTTATTCTGTTTCATTTGAATTAAATATCTTATTATGCACATCATTTTTCATCAACATATTCTTAAGCCTCAAACTATAAAATGATTGCATTCGCTTTATATTATTGTAAATGATTGCATTCACTTTATTTATTTTATAATTTCATACTTATTTTGTGTCTTGAATACATGAAATTTCTTAATGGAGTTCAGCCTCATGAGGGACTTTCACAGTGCTTTTAAAATCTTACGATCTATCTTCAAATTGCACCTCTCTTTCAAACTGTAACTTCATAATGCTATTCCACGTTAAATTAAAATATTATTCCACAAAATTATTGGACGTAATTATTTTTCATCCTGCGCTTAAATGGAAAATACGACATATATTTTAATGTTTTTTAAAAAAATAAATTAGGTTTGAATTCCATTTAAATAATGAAATTCAAATTGTTAGAAATTATTCAAAATATATACTTAAAAATTGTGTAAATTAAATTTAAATTTTGCATAACAATTATAAAAGGGTCTTAAAATACATTTAAATTTTAAAATAGTATAAAAACCTTTTTTGTAATTATATTTCCGAATGTTATTTCCGGAAACCATTAAAATTTATTTAATTATTAATTAATTTAAACTTTCATAAAAATTAAAATGTACGTCCCTCGGTGCACTTCCAAACTTTCCGAAGTTTATTCATGCCAAATTTGGCGGCTCTAATTCAAATGGTCTGGCTTATAAAGCAACAAAATCCATACACAAACATGAACACACATGCATGCTCACGCACATAAACGCACAAACACAAGTATACACACATGGACAAATATTGATGACTGAAATCTATTATAAAAACGCATATCTATTCGAACTTCACGATATTAAATATGGGGCAATTGTTTTGATGATAAATCAAAGTTTCTAGTTTATTTTTAAATTGAATTATTGTATCAAAGATAATAAAGAAATTTTGAAAGAAAATATTTTTTTGATGATTTAAGACATCACCTTTGTAAATATGCCTTTATGAGCTTTTAAGAACATTTATAGATTTGCACCCTTTTTCATCTTCGACATATGGAATTTCTGCCATTTTATTAACTTCCTTCCTCATTGGATCTCTTTAAAGCTCAAAATTATCATCCTGAGAACACTGTTCATCCTGATTAGCAAGTCTTCAAAGTGACTTGGGAAAATTGTCTTTGAAGTGCAGATTCATTGTTTGCATCACCGACTAATTATTGTGCATTGTATTCCTCTCCATTCACGATGACAGATGAATAGTCAGTACTTCTAATCAATGTATACTCATCTCTTCTCAGTTATTACTATAGTCTTTTGATATTATAAATTGGAAATTAGGAAAGTGTACAAAACCTAAAGTTACAAAGTTCAGTCAAAGGACCCTAATAAATAGTTCATAATTTTTAAAGAAGGAAACTTTTCTATATAAAAAATTGTACAATTTAACGTTTCTTTTTATGGAAAAAGGGAATATCATGTTTCTTTCTGTCTTAATATTTGTTGAAATATAATTCTCATAAATGATCATCGAATTTATAATTATTTTCATTTACATTCTGCGCATGCGATATTTCAAAAATTACTAATACTTATGAACATTCTATATTTAGATAGATAATCCGGCATTGCAGTATATACATGAATTTTAACAGATTATATATAATTTATAATAATAAAAGATTTAATCAATGTTCGAAGGCATGTAGAAATTAACGAAATTCCTATTTATGTATAGAATAAAAATATACTTCAATGCATTATAATTGATACAAAATGATTGAGATTAACTTTTGATTTTGCAACACTAGGGTTTTAAATTTAGCGGAATTGCATTTCATAAATAAATTGGAAGTCAAATACCTTGGTCTTCATTTCATTTTTGATTTAATAGATAAGAGAATGAAAAAGAAATGAAACAAATTTAATGTTTATATTGCTTATAAAATTAATATCAATAAAGAAGAATATGCTTACCTCTTATGCTTAAATTAACGCCACTTTATGAGTCATACCCTTTTACTTAGAGGTAACGAATTATCTACATATTTTGGAAGGTGGAAATGTGCATCTCGGTGAGAATTTTTGAGATTTTAAATAGAATTGTAATTCAATAAAAATTAAGAGACTATTTGGCATTTCCCTCCAATATTTCTGAATTATTAACGCACGAAATGTTTTGGGCATCGTTTCATAATTTAAAAAGTAAACGCTTATAACGATGATAATTTAACGTTTTCGTACTTCTTCAAAAATATTTTTTGAATAAAATTTAATTAATTAATTAATTAATTATTAAATGAATATCAAATATTTTTATCATCTTATTATACTATTAATGAAGAAAAATGTGTAGGCACGTTATGTTGTTGTTTTATTGGTCAGAACGTATGTCACAGAGGAAAGAAATTTTGGATAAATATGCATTGGATGATAGGATTGTATTCAGGGAGCGGAGTTTTGAAATTTTTAGTCAGAATCTTAATCAAATAAAAAATAAGAGAGAATTTAGTTCCTTCGAAAATATTAATAAAATTATAATTCGTATATTGGAATAATCTGCATTTATAATTCAAAAAAATGGTCTATACAAAATAACAATTATATAATTAGGAGAAGGTTAAATTTCATTTAACCTTCTCCTAAATTCCTGCATATTTCAAAACCCCCTTTTTTGCTTAATTTTTTATGAACACTTTCTTTGTTGAAATTTATTTTTATTGCTTTATCTAATAGTTAATTCTGAGATTTTTATGCATCATTGAAAAAAAAAATCACCTGCGCAAATTACATGAGAAATACAAAAAGTAATTTACAGTGCTGCGAAATCAAACGTGCAATTTTAAGACCTAATTACCCGAACCATTATATGTTTAACAATCATTTGATTCCACAGACTCTATAAGGAAGGTTCATTTATGCAATAAAAGGAAAATGTGTAAACCTATTTGTGAATGTTAATAATTTGATGCTTAAAAATGATTTTTTGATTGAATCATGAACATTAGTTATGTGCAGGAGAATTAACTGAAAAGAAATACTAATAATAACTCTTAAGAACAAGATTATCACTAAATATAATTAGTTTATAATATTTGAGGTGAAACCATTACAAAGTGTCAATGTTAAGAAATTAAACTAATTAAATAGTGAAAAAACTGGATTCTTTTTTCTAACCAGATATCTTAATGAATTGCAGTAAATGATTGCGTTTTTGTTTAAACCTCGTTTGACTTCAGTATAGTATCTAAAACTTTCTAATCCTATTTTATCAATGTGGTTTTCTTGTTTCATTAGTTTAAATTAACACATAATAATTATGGAAACTAATATTCAGAGGTGGATATTTTCTTAAATCAAAGTTCAAGTAATTAATTTTTACCATTCAAAATTTTGCCCCATTCATTTCATAAATTTTAAAATGGCGCATTTCGTTTCATAAATATGATATCATGCAATCAATGTATAACATATTGGTGAGTAAATATTAACGTGCATGCATATAAACACAATTATCTTTAGCTCTGCTAATAATAAATATGAAGGCATGTGCATATATTTCTACTTACTCATGTTTGTTGCCACTATACAGTCTCGACCGTTTAACTTAGAACTACCAATTTGGCATGCATATATTCTTTAGAGAGAAAAAGTGCATTTCCGAGCAATTTTTAAATTTTAATTTATTAAAAACTAAAGTAAATTTTAAGGTGTTTTTTTTTGTTAACAAAGAATATTATAGAATAAAAATGTTTTTTCCCTCATCACAAGATTTACTAAGTCATCTTTTCAATAATACCAAATTTTTTGCCATTTACTTTCCTTTCTGATTTTAATATTTTTTAAATAATATTTTAAGCATATTTTACCACGCTATATTTAAATACTGAATTGTATTCAAATCACTTTCATTGTTTAACTAATATTTCATTTCACTAATATTCATATTTTTTTTCAGTGGTGTTAACATAGGTATGAAGATTTTACTTTTTTTTCTATGTTGACTAAAAAGTATGCTTTAGTAAATTTTTGAAACATGGTTGTTGTTACAATTAAGGTTTAATTTCAAAATCAAGCAATTTCGAAATATGTTTGAATTGCACTCATTTTTAAACATTTGTTCTCGTTTCTGTGATATTATTAGAAATATTAGAGTATTGACGTGAAATTAAGGAAATTCATAAAAGAATGAATATAACAGTTTAAAGTAATAATAATAAGATTTGACATTTAACAAAATTTTGTTGAGGAAGTCAATAAATAAACTACTTAAATCAAATTTTAGCAATTTTTTTATTCCGCCTGCTGCCAAAGGCATCTCGTAAGTAATCCTAAATTGCAGTTACAGTTGTGAGAGAGTCAGAAGATAGAAGAACTGGATAGTTGCGATTAATAGATGCTTTTAATAGCAATATGATAACATGAGTATTGACGTAACTAGAACGATTTATATAAATAATGAATATAAAATAAATAGGACTATTAAAATAACACGACTTTAATTTCAGTCACAATTTAATGCTTATGAATTTTGTGCGTGGATGAGAGCACGAACATAAAGCTATACGTAAGAGATATAATTGAGAGTAATTCAAAAAGCATTTCTGCTTAACCCGTGGGTCGTCACAGATGGCTAGTTTAAAATATATTTCCCTATGTGAGTGTGGGTATACCTGAAAACATTCATGTTCCAACATTCGTTCATGAGAACATGAACATCAAGCTTTGCATTAGAGATATAATTGAGAGTATCTAAATCTGTATGTCAGCTTAACTCGCGGATTTTTAAAATATATTTTCCCGTGTGAATGTGGATATGTCTGACAACATTCATGTTTAAAAAATATTTTGAATATTTAGCTTTCGTTGTGTCAAGACATATGTGTTATGATCTTAGCTTGTTCTTTTAATTAATCAAGTGTGATACAGAAATTAGATAATCGCGCAACATAAACAAAAAATATTAAAAGCGGCAAACATTTGAATTATCATAAACAAAGTTTTAGTTTCTTGACCTTGGGCGCATATGAGCTGTTTTGTCTCATATCTCAGAAGCTTCATATTTTACCAAACCCATTTTCGCTATACTTATTAATGATCGCTCGGCATTGTATTTAGTAAGAAAGGAACATGTCTATATCATAAAACAATATTGCAAATTATTCCTAAATGAGTTTCTTTCAAAATTTGATACAAATGAAGACCTTCAGTTTATATGTCAATTTTGATTTATCAAGCTCTTTATATTTTTGAATCACTATGGTCATTTACTTCCAGGTAAAAACAATATATAGCATAACAAACAGACAAATGTAGGCATGATTCTTTTTTTTTTTTGAATTTGGTGAGATTTAAGACATTTTGCTTAAAGTCACACTAGTGAGTTCTATCATGATATTGTTAGATTTTGTATGTTTACCCTCTTTAAACTTATTTAAAAATTGTAAAAACCTAACTTTACCTATATATATATAATCCTTAAACCCTTTAATAGAACTTTTATTTCCATCTTGACATCTATCAAAATTTTATTATGACTCTTAACACTTATGTTAATGTAAAAAATTGCTCTTTAAACATATCTTGGACAAATCATTCTTTTTTATTATATCATTTACACAAATAGGTATTCTGTTACTATTTACTTTGTATTTGTTTGTGCATGAAGACCTCACTGATTATTTTATGTAGTTTTAAGGTACTTATATAGCATCATAACTTATTAGTAGTTTTTTCATTTAAATTACTCAGAAATATTTAAACCAATTTGTTTAAAAAAATATGTTACACGAGATGATATGAATTTTATAATTTGCATTTATCTGACTTAAATTATTTTAATGTAAGTATCATCAGATAATAGCAAGGTTTGCATTACATCTTGATACAGAGATACAGCCCTGTTCACTGAAATGTTCCTTATTTTAGAATGTTGTAATTTCACACGCATAAAAATAACTTTTATCCCATTTCATTCAGCTTCAGGTATGTAAATTTGACATCTTATTATTTTTCACTCTTTCCTTCTTCAGTATTATCATTAATAAATCACTATTTAATATTGTAACATCTTGGTAATGGATAGATCTAATTGTTTAATTAAATTTCTCTACTACATAACTGAAGTTACTTTGCAGTGAAAAAAGATTTATGAGAGCTATTTAATAATAACTTAATAAAGAACCAAGTTAATAGCAAAACTGTTCCATATTTATAATAATGATAAGCGACATATCAGTCACTTGTGACTGACACCATGCTTTCCGTTTGGACCACACCAATCACCGGTACATTTTGTATTCAGATCACATCAGTCACTGGATACTCAACGCTATATCTTCTCTTCTGACCACATCAGTCATTGATGATCGATAGTATACTCATGGTCTAGGTTTTTTCTGTCGTCGATGACTTTATCAATAAGGTCATTCTTGACAGATGATACAGAAATTAAAGTGGTTTTATAAATAAAATTTAAATAATTTAGATATCATCACATGACTTGATATCGACAACAATTTCAATCAATATTATTAACTGCAATGGAACACGGACCACAGGCAATTGATTGAAGAGAAAGCGTTTTTAAAGGAATGATGAGTGCAAGTTGCCATAAATATATAAAGAAATGTATCAGAAGTATTATATGCATGCTTATTTCAATCTTGCACAGATCTAAAGTCATCCGTACAGTGATGAAATCGAATATCGTGGGCAAAATGGAAAGAGTGTCCAATTAGGCTTGTCATTTCATGTCCTAAGAATAAGAAGTGTGAAAAAAATTAGAATGAAAATTTAGTTTTTAGTGCTTAAATACTGTTTTAATATTAAAATATTTATAGTAAATTCATTTAAGTGTTTGAATTTTATGATATGTTTTCTTTAAAAGTTGCTTAAAATACTTTTCTTAAACGCTTATGCAATCATGAAGATTTTGAAGTAATAATTTCTAAAGAAAACCGAAGAAAATTTTTCAAATCTTTTCTAGATACCTTTTTTTTAATACTTTCTAAAGAAAGAAACGAACATAAATACACTATTTACTTAACATTCTTTCATTGAGTAAAATGTAAGATACAAAAATGAAACAAAAGAAATGAAGAATCGATTTTAGAAACCTTTTGCATCCTTCTCTATTAACTACAGAAAAAGAGGAATTAGCTTTCTGAAAAAAATATTTCTATTTAATACAAAATTGTGAATTTTTATTTCGATAATTCTATTATATATTCATGTGGTATACTTATTAAGATGGCAATGAAAATGAGTATATTTTTAAAATTACCAATACAAATATATGACTTCAGTTTTGTAATAAATTAATATTAAACATGGATAAATGCAATAGAACTTAAACTGCACATCAATCCTCACGATTATTCAAAATAAATATATAAAAATTGTTCATATAATTTAAAAGTTTATCTTTGAAACAAAAAAGAGTTAAAGCATACTGGATGACTCACACGTATAAACAAAAATTTTAAACTCTTAATTCATTTTCTTCTCTTTGTTTCCTTAAATCCTTATTCTATTGACAAATATTTTTTGATCAATTTTTCAAATCTTAAAGATCGCTTCACTAAACCTAAAAATTGCATTGAAAACATTGAAAAATAAGGATCACTAAAAAATCGATACACCATCTTTATCTGTAAAAAGAAATCAAAAGTAAATTCTGAAAATATTTTTAAATTACTCGAACCCATTTTTATCGTTGATTGAAGGAAACGAAAGAAGAAAGAAAAGGAAAAAGAAAAGATTACTTCAAAACAAATAATTGAAAAAAAAAACTTATTTTTCCCTGAGAGATATATGAAATGGCTTTTGTTAACTGTTGGCAAAATTTACAGAGCTTTTGAAGTTATATTTATTGGATCAACTCGTTGAAAATTGGTCTCTCGTGAAATAGCTAAGCTTAAAGCTCTTCTTAGGGACTAAGAGTAGCTCTAAATGTGAGATTCACCATAAAATTGCTGAAATTTATGGCAATCAAGAAATCAGCAGACCAGAAATCGCGAAATCCCCAGGCCCACACTGTCCACCAAACTCGACATAATTTCTCCAAGACTTGAAGCAGAACTTCAAGAGGAGAAATGATGTCATTCCTTATTTAGGCGTGAACTTGGAAACTAATGATGGCTTCATTTCCAACAAATTAAGGAAGACCTCTTCGGAATGAAGTTCTGTTTAGATGACGGCGTCAAAGCGATGAAGTGGCGATGTGGGAGGACACATAATTTTGAATCAACGTGGGATGAATAAGTTAGTCATGTGAATTGATAATGCAGAATACGATTCGGTGTCAGTGTGGCAAGGCATTGAGCTAGTATTCATTTTCCTTATCTCTATTAAACAATCTGTATTTAAAAGATACAATTTTTTCTATATATCTTTCTAAAAGAATTTAAAAATAATACAAAGAATATAATGTTTGACTTCATTTGTTGTGCCATATTCTTAAATTCGGCCTACGGTATTTGCATGCAGAGAAATTTGACTCCATTTATTTTACATTTTGTATACAAAGTACAGGGTGGTTATAATTCAACTTCCCCTATAAACGAATGTGAATGAAATTTGAGTGTTGTAAAAAACAAATGTAATATTAAATTCTGTACGAATTCTAATTACAGGAAATTTGTCTATGTACAATGCAATGCGAATATCTACAGCATTTAAAGAGAAAATGAATAAAATTTGCTAAGCATATTTAATATTTAAGGAGTAGATCTTAAAATTTCCGAAGCTTTTGATTTCAAATCCACCAAAGGTCTGTACTTTGATGAATCAAATGTACAATGACTTATATAAATGAAATTTAGTACACACCTTTAGCATTCTAAAATGTGGATATTTTACCGAATTTTTATAGATTGCCTCAAATCATATGACCATCTGTTTGTATATGCAATATCATGCATATAAACTTAAAACAACTGGTGGATAACTTAAAATCGCATCTTAAACAAATGAAACACGGTATGTCATCCTTTTAAAATTGTAATACTGCCTCATATTTTGCTTATAATGGTAAAAAAATAAGGCGTTCAAAATGCATATGATGATATTTTGTATACAAAGAAACGTTTACAAAAAATACAAAAAAAACGAAAAACAAAACGTTTATATGCAGGATATTGCTTGAGTGTTCATTGCTTGAATCTCACCCAAAATCCACAATTTTTATACAGAGGGCGTAAGGGCAGCATCTTCAATTAGGATTAAGCAAGGAACTTCCAAGTGCTCTACTTTCACCAGTTAGCAAAAGTAGATTGCCCTTGTTAATTTTCAGATAGATAATGATTCATCTGAAGCGGCAACATTCCCCAATTTGTAGGAAAATTACGTATCCGGACATAAATAAAATTCTCAACTTTCTCAAAAGAAATGAATTAATTAATTGCTCGTCTGAGAGGTGGTTCGATCGGTATTTATATTGGTGAATATGGTGACAATAGGGATTAACTATTGGTGAATATGGGAGATGGGCAACACATCCGAGAAAAGGCTTCTTGTCCATTTAGCTAGTCCTACATGTTGGCTATTATTTTTTTGCCCAAATATTTTTTAAAGCTTTTTGAAAAACTCTCGGTGCTTTTAGGTGAAAGAATCAATCAATTCCAGTTACTTTGATATTAAATCACTTTAGTAATCCTGCTTTTCGAATCTTTTTTTTTCTTTTCATTTGTCATAATTGCTAACATTTTTTAACGCTTCTGATGTCATTTCTTATGAATTGCTTTCGCTATGAATGTTCATCACAGCTTTCTGAATAAAATGGCTCATTTCACTTCAATTTTCTCTTCAAAAATTAAAGAAATACATTTTCTTTGAAATAATGTTTTCAGATACATTACGCAACAAAATAAGTAAAGTAGCGAAGAAAATATTCTATTTATATTTGGGAAATATGGCATGTAATGACTGTTTAAAGTTTGCCATGATATTTTTCGTTGATGCTATTTAATACCTTTGCATGAAATATAACTTTAAACAAACACTGTTAACTCATGGGTGCAAATTTGGGACTTTTCTTATTTTGACATGCAAGAAGTTGTTGAAATTTTTATCTTTCCTATTTTTATACTATGTTACTTAATGCATTTTTATGCATAATTTAAAAAAATAGGTATTTTCAAAGTAGATAAAGAAAAAAATTAAGTAGTAGATTTCATTACAAGCGGCGTTTACTTTTTTATGTGTGCTGGAGCTTTAGAATATTGTTATGAAATGAGATTATAAAAAATGGACTGTTTTTTCACTTCCTAGGATACAAAGCACATAAAGAGAAAAATTCACATTAGAAAATTTGGAGGGATTTTATATTTCAGATTTTCTTCAATAATGAATAAATTAATAAAGATAGAAAAACACATTTTGCTAATTACTTTTGTCTATGTGTGAACAAGGTAGTTCAGAAACGTCCTAAACTAGATAAATGAAATTGTTTTTGTACTCTTTATAACATATTTGTAGATTTATTTCAAACTAGCCGCCTTTGGCGACCAGCCGGTTCGCCAGTATTACCGCTCGCTACAATTTTCAATTAAATATTTTAAGTAACTGGTTTCTTAAAGGATTCTCAAACAAAACATTTTTAATCTTCAAATTTTGATAGTCATACCAAACTTATATTGTTTAGATCGTTTCGTTCAATTTACTATATATATTTTGCTAATTTCTTGCCATTTCCGGTAAAACTTCAACTTTAATTAAAAATGTAAATGACGAAATTGCAATTAATATTAATATATTTTTTAATAAAACCAAGAGTTTTATTTTATTTATCATCTTTATTGTTATTTATTAATTATTATTATTATTGAATATGAGTATTGCAAACAGAATTTGCTCGGTATTTAAGTCTTATGTTAACTACAAAATATTTTTCATAGTTTATGTAATATCTCAAACAATAATTCAACAAAAATTTCTGAGATTCAGTATAAAATTCTGTTTTTAGTTTTGCTTTCAAAAGGATTGAAATGAAATCAATAATAATATTTTGTTTCGGCCTATAAATATATTTCAAAAATTATGAAGTCTAAATTTAATGCAATAAGTTATCATATTCTGAGAAATATTCTGGACACACCAAATTTTAAATAAATGAATGAATGTTTTTATTTTCCACGATCAACTGACTTATTTATGAAGTTTTAAATGTTAAAAATTTAGAAAAACTCACCATTTTCATAATCTTAGGCCAATTAATCTTGAGAAACCTGCGCGCTTATTGGCGTATTTTCTTTGAAACGATCGATGAAAAATCTAAAATTATCCTTTTTTTATTGAATAGTGATATTCAAATCTTCATAAATCAGTCAGTTTAAGTGATTTGAAACTAACTCTTAAAAGTCAGTGATTTAGTTGATTGGAAATTAACTCTATGACCACCATAAAATCTGTGCTTTCTCTCGTGGCGTATGCATTCTCCTTAATATCCGATCGAATAAAACATCACATACAAAAGTACTACGTAGAACAAACACATCAAATGTAAACATAACATTTCATTAGTTGCCAAAAACAAAAGAGAGGAAAATGGAATTAATAAGCAGACGATATTTAGAAAAGTGCAGATATTTAGACTGGAAAATGAAATTATCTGAAATTAAAAACACGCGCAGACAATATTTACAAAAGTAAAAATATTCAAACCTGAAAAGGAAAATATATGAGTTATTCCATCAATAAATGCCATAAGTTTGTTTATATCTTCATTATATTATGAGTCATTAAATATCAAAATGGATCCGGGACTGAATAAACACCCTGTATAGAGAGTGTAAAAGATCATAAAATAATTTTTCTTGAATTTATTTTTTAGAAAAAATAATATTTCATATTTATTTCATTTCCTACAATCACGTGCCGAAAATTATATTTTTGCAGATTTCATTTCCAAAAAGATTTAATTTATTTTCAGTTAGAGCTTTAATCAATGTGATGGCAACACTTTGAAAAAAGCTATTTTTTTCTCATGAATGCGAAACGTGCTTAATCCTCATTTTTATTTTTGACGAAAAAAATTACTGAAAAACATAGTTAAAATATTTATTTAAAAATTCATTAAAAATAGAAATTTAATTTTAAGATTAAAACAGTAGTATCATTTAAAAGATAAATTTTTGATCTTTAACTTCATGTAAAAATCTTTTTTGTGCGGTAATATTTTCGGCAGTTAAAGCAGAAACACGTCAAAATGTCGCTTAATTTTTAAATAAATAAAATTCTAGTTAAAAATTCGAAAAAATAACCCCCAGGTGCACATTCCCGGCCTCCAAGGTATACACGTGCCAAATTTGGTAGCTGTAGGTTGAATGGTCTGGTCTGTAGAGCGCCAACACACACACACACACACACACACACACACACACACACACACACACACACACACACACACATTGAGCTTTATTATAAGTATAGATATAGATAATGAGCGAATCCCATTTTCAGGAAGTTTGTCCAAGTAAAAGTGAACTTGGTAGCTGCAAAAAATATAAAAATATTCAAATGAAATTCGATACTTAATTCAAATTTATTGAAGAATAGATTAATTTTATATATAAAAAATATGTAATAAATTCTGAACCAATCTGTCAACAGTTGATTGTCTATTGATCCATACAATAGCATGGATTTAAACTCTGTAACTCAAAAAGACAGAAAATTAAATAAATTTGTATATTATCTTGCTATTAAAATTTACTCAATTTTGAATTAATGAATTTGAATCAAATGTTCTACCTCAAATTTCAGTTTTCGTGGATCGAAAAAGAGTGTCCAAATGCTTTCTTGATTTTTTTTTCTCTAGCGAATACAATGAATTGCAAAACACTCAGATATGGGAGACTGAAAATAAAAATTTGAGTCCTTGTAACGTTCACTGTTTCGTAAGCATCCATCAGTTTTAAGCGGACGGGGGAGAAAGAATAACATCTTTATTAGAATGTATGCGATAAAATTGCAGCGAATCCATTCCCTTTGTTAGAAGTTCTAATATTGTATCAATTATCTAAAATTTTACTGGTTCAGTTATCTAAGAATTTGCCCGTGTTTGGTCAAAAGTACCAAAAATAGGTGGATTATAAAATTGCTAAATATTATTTTTAAAATCAAAGTACTGAAAAAATAGCCCTTTTTTTCCTAATTAGAAATATTGGAGAGATAAATAATCGCCAACTGCAACTTTTCCAGGAGCGCAACACCTCATGCAGCAACCCTAGTTCGATTCGAAATTTTGCCTGGATCCCGGTCATCTCCTCCGCTTCCTTTACCGGGAACGCTCCAGAAGAGTGTGCGCCCGAAAACATCTGCGACTGTGCGCGCCGATTAGCATAATTCACGGGGACCTCGAAAACCAATTTCCGAAAACACTTCTCAAGAGTTGGATCCAACTCTTGCGCTCATGTAACGGACGGGACGAAATCCTGGGACAAAGTATTTTTCTGGGACATTTAACCTCTCCTTTTGAGTTTTTTTCTCCCACGCTTCGAAGAACAGGTAAGATTTACGATAAGAAAAGTTCAAATCTTTTTTCAATCTTTCTTGTGACATTTAAAGTGGTGTTCCGTTTCGATTTAATTGATGTTGATATTTTAAAGATTTAAAATTAGTGTCTTGATATGGAAGATGATTTGAGTGATATATTTAGAAAAGCATGCATGGGGAAACTTGTTGATAGAATAAGTTAGCAAGTGTCCTTGAGAGTTTTCTCTGGAGGTTATAAAGAGAATCCCAGGAGTGACCTTACGTTAATTATATTACGTATGGGCCATATATAAAAGCGCACCATTAACTTTTTTGTGTTGAAGATGCATTTTATGAATAACTTTATAGCTGATTATTATTTGACATGTCCTATGAAAGCTTTTCCTCCATTGTAGGCAATAGTTCAATGAATGCGTGTTTTCATAAAGTTTATATAAAAAATGTATGATATTTTTACAGATAAAAGTAATTTTATTAAGGACAAGCAACTATTTTTTTACCGTAAAATATGCAAGTAGTTATTTTAATACTTATTATGATAATGCACTTTCCTTTTCATATACTTATTTTTGATATCTATTAATGCGCAATGATAATAGCACTGATAATTTTATAATTCGAATTTTCATTATGACTTGATTTTAGTATTAAGATTATTTGCATAAGATAAATTTAGTACGTAAATTGAATGGCAAATTATTTTGTAAAGAAATCTCGTTTTTAAAGGATTCTCAACAAAGAAGTCATATAATAACATATATCATTAAAAAAATTATAAAAATACAATCTTTTACATTTTTAGTTGTGTATGTTTCATCGAAGTCAATAGCATCTTTATAATTTGTGGCCCGAGTTCATTAATTACCGTATATTAAGAAGAATAAAGTGTGAATAGGTTTCAGTAAAATTTATGCTTTAATTGTATTAATGTTATAACTGTTTTTAAAAGATGCATTGCTTGATGAATTTTGAATGTAAAGGATTTTTAACATATATGACATAAAAAAAGACCATTCCGTATGGAAAGGTTGATAAAAAAAGTTTGAAAGTAATTTTTATTTTACAACCTGTTAGATCTTAGAAAAGTAGAAGCGTAAAAGAAATCACTACATACACTAACTTGTCAATATTTTAAAAATCAAACATTTGGAATATGCCTACAAGAAAAAAATAATAATTAAGATATTTATGTGAATCTTATATAAAATTATCTAAGTTTTTAATGTAAATTATATCAAATAAGGTATATTTCATGACATTTTGAATTTCATTTTCAATATTTACTAGTTAAAAAATTAAAATTTTACATGCAGGAATAGTTGTAGAATATAATCATTTCACAATTGTGATTTTTCTTCCTTTCAGAATATGCTTGTCACTGAAGCAAATCGTATGAAATTTGAAAGCCTGATTATTTTCAGCATTTAGATGTTTATGAATAGCACTGAATTTAATTACTTTATAAAGAGATTAATATAAGTTCGTATTTGAATACTATTTGTTTATGTTAAATTTTTAAAAACGTTATAATAGATTGGAAGTAATAACAAATTATAAATTTTTTCCATAATTTAAAGCTATTAAGATTAGGTAAAACGAGGGAAATTCTAAAATAAAATAAAATCGATTTCCAACAATATAATTAATCTCAAATATAATAATTTAATGATATAAGAAACTGAAGACATAATTTTTTGTACCAATATGACAAAAATGATGTAAAGTCATGTAAAAGAAAGAAAGATTATGTTGAATAAATTTGCTTCTAGTCAAAACAAATCTCCTTTTCAATTCTTTTCATAATATATAAAAGAAATTTATTTAATTTATTCATTTTAAGAAATTAAATTAATTTAATTTAAATCGATTTAATTTTTAATTCTCTTTAAAATTGATTAATTTTTTTCTACTGAATTGCATTTCAATAATTTTTATGAAATATAAAAAAATATATAAAAATATATTCCTTAAGGCATTTTTTTAAAATTATTGAGTCAAATAATAAAACAAAATAAAGCATTCTTCCAATTTTTTTTCAATCCTTTAATTGTGACATTTTCATATTCAATAACACACTAACTTTTTTCTTATGCATTTCAAATTATTTTATCCTTTTTATTTCCAATTAATTTACCCAAATAGGATAAGAAAAACAAGCTAAATGTAAAACCATTAAACTTGAATAAAATTATTAAGATGTATTCGGAGGAATATTTACTACTTTTCTGTTTAAGATATTAGTGAATATGTTTAATTTTAATTATTTGGAGTCATATATTAATGGATAAAACGCATTCGAAAAATTTCCTTTATGATTATCTTTTCATTAAATTTTTAAAAAAGAGGAAGATGGTTTCTCTTCATTTTTTGCTTTATATTTTTTAAAGATTTTTTTATAGAATTTATTAAATCATTATTAATTTTATTTATTTGCTTACACATGTTAACTTATTTCAAAAATATGATATTCTTCAATTCAGTAGTTTGACAATTGAGTTACACCTTAAAGTAATTCATAAAAAAAATTAACAGCTTAAAAAATGATGTTTAACTGGAAATTATAAGCTTACAGAAAATAAAGCTTACAACTTACAACTTTCCATCATTAAATCGAACACAATCGAAAAACCTTTGGAAGAATCTTTTCCATTATTAAATTTTAATAAAAATGAAATCTTTTTATGTTTTTAAAATTTTTTTAATTATTAATTGTTTTTAATAAAAGAAAATATTATACTTCAAAGGAAATTTTTATGGATTCCATAAAAATGGCTTAAAGAATTGTACTTAATGGAGTTTTTTTTTATGAATTCAAACTTGAATTTATTTTTATTTTTATCTTCACAGATT
The DNA here is from genome assembly GCA_026543865.1 of Argiope aurantia. Classification (NCBI taxonomy): domain Eukaryota; kingdom Metazoa; phylum Arthropoda; class Arachnida; order Araneae; family Araneidae; genus Argiope; species Argiope aurantia. Next base: position 153,056 of record JAPMOR010125835.1, read on the forward strand.
TGAAACTATGTAGGGTAAAACTCCAACACTTTAATTCATTTAGGGAATAATTAAAAGTTTATGTTTTATTCTTTTATACGATGAATGTTTTCGGACATAAGAATCCAGACTATTGATTTAAAATCATTACAATGGACTTTAAAATATTTGTATGTGTTTTGAAGAAAAAATATTTTGAAATATTTCAGTATTTCCACTCATAGATGAGAGATTTATTAAGATGAATTACTATATTTATACCTAACCTATTGCTTTTTACTTTTTATATATTGCTTTTTATTATACATGCATATAATATATGGTTTTAGTAACTAGACATTGCATGTCATACTCAAAATATCTGAACAAGAAACATCTTACTATATATTCAATATATTTTTAGAATTAAAGAAAATGCGGAATTTTAAAGAACATCATGCGCAGTTAAAGATGCGGAATCTTGAAGAATTTTTTAAAGAACATTATATTTTAAAATGAAATTCGGAAATTACATGAACTTCTATTACTTTCAGATTTTTCTCATTATATTATAATATTATTATTTGCTCAATTCAATTTTTCCACACAAATGCCATTAAAATTCTTTATTTTTGTGAATAAAAATATTTTTTTCCGATTTTTAACTTGAATTTAGCCAAATATATTGTATTTATAAAATCAGACATTCGTCTAGCTATTTTTGCATAAAATATTTGAGCAGTTGTTAAAGGTCACATTAAGAAACATTTTTTTTTAATTTTGCGACATTTGTAACCGCTTTTACTTCTAAAATTTTTTAATTATATTAAATAATATAAAATTTTAAGAATAACTGGAATTCCCTTTAGGCAATTGATATCCCTTCTAAATTATAAAGAATAACATGAGATATTTCTTTTAATTGTGTTATGAAATATATTTAAGTGAAATAAAAGTTGAATTTAAATGTAAAAACACACACACACATGTGAAACACTCACTTTCAACAATATATCAATATATAATTCAAATACATTTAACAATATATCATAAAAATAGCACGAACGTATCAATTTTCAATACTAAAGTAGAAGATATAATTTTTAATTAGCTTAAAAATATAATTTTAATCTCCGGTTTTAGAGAAGAGGGATTAGAGGGATTTTCCGTTTTTAGAGAATGTAGGAGAACGTTTTACGCATTTCCGCCGGTTTTTCTCTTTTCACAGTCCGTCTACTATTTTTCTTCCCTTTAAAATATTATTTTTTTTATTCACACATTTTTTTCTTACATTTTATTGCGTTTTATACCAATACTTAAAAAAAACTCCTTTGCTTATTGAATGAATTATTGGTGAAAAAAAAAGGAATTGATATAATGAAAGAAAAGTTGTATTTTGGTAGAATTTTCAAACCAGAAATCCTTCGATAATAAGGAAAGCAACAAATCCAGTGTGAATTCTGCATTGCTCATTTAAATCTGTTAAATATCAGACTATTATAAAATCTCTTATTTAATGAAAGAAGGTTGAGATAACAAAAATAAAGGCAATTTTCCAAATACCTCTCAATATATTATTATTTCTAAATGATACAGCCAACTAATTCTAAGAATAACTTTGTTGTACCTATCCCATCTTTGATTATATTTCGTATTTCTGATTTCTTCCAACTGTGGTCGATAATGCTACTGAAAAGGCAACTTGTTGATATTAATTGCGTCAGCCTAGTGGCAGCTGCATTCCTACTAATCTTCTTATAGACTGAATTTATCGATCTATTAGAAGTACCTAGACATTGGATTTTTTCTTGTCATGTAATTCATTATCCTGTTGTAAATGTCGCTAGATTTTGATAATTTATTTTGCTTTATAATTGGAGCTATTTTAATCTTTTAAAATCGTAGTTATTGAGTTAAATGTCTTAAATATTTCTTTTTAAGTTTATTGTATTGTTGTAAGTTAAGATTACGTTATTATTATATTATTTACACTATTACATAAGTTATATAGATTAGAAAGTAAACACATCGAGCATATTCGCCTTTTAAAACATCTTGTATATTTATAGCTAGGCAATTGAAGGTGAGCCCATAGTTGAATTTGCTTTATATCATGCATATAATTGTACTTCAAATAATTATTTCAGAGAAATTGATTGAGCTAAATAAAAGCATAGAAAATTATGAAAATTAAAGATAAATTTTCTTATGGGTTACTTGATTTTCACTGTTATATTACTTATAATTTTATATATCCAAGATTAAAAATGAGCTTCATGAAATAATGAATAATAATAATATAGCAGAAGATGCATGAAGTTACTTTACAACAATTATTCATTAATGTACTTTCAACTATCCTAATTTTCTCTGATTTATTTGACACTACGGAAAAAATTTTTAAAAGTCAATTAATCTTTATTCAATTGAATGCCATACAAGCATTCAATTGAATCTTTATTCAATTGAATGCCATACAAGCATTCAATAATTAGGATATATGATAAGTTTAATTACTCTGATCTTAACTGATTGATAACTCTGTATCCAGAATAATTCAATTGAAACTTAGGCACCGCCGCCCTGACATAGGGGTAGCGTATCTTCTCCGTCATCTGGGAGACCTGGGTTCGAGTTCCGGTTAGGGCTTGGTTGTTCTTCTGCGTTCTATCTGTGAGGTGTGTGAATGTGCTCGCCAGTAAAAAGGGGTTGTGCAAGCAGACGTGATACATGAGGTAGCTAAGTCGCACTTTCGGCCCTATTTGGCGCTGCTGAAAAACCAAGAGACACTCACTCGGCTTAAAAAGCTGATAGATCTGTCAACGGGCTTGTGAAGAGTCATTAGTAACAAGAACGAAATTTAGGACACTTCCACCAATTTTAACACGGAAGATCAAATATGTTTTCTTTAAAAGTTTGGGAAGACTTTTAAAAAAACAGATCTACATCGTTAACAATCTATTATAGAAATTAGTTAGAAGATTAAATATTGAAGTAAAAGAAATGCGAAAGGATAATGAAATGAATTTATGAAATGAGATATTTAATATTTCTTGTAAAGAAATGTTTATTAAATTGTTTCAATGATAAAAATATTCAAATTTAGAATCTGGAAGTAGATTTGGAATCTTTAGATCTCTTTGATGCAGATCTGGGCAAAAAGTACACTTTCTTCTCTTTATTTGTGCACCATTTCTATTTATTTTTATTATTCACTTATTAAAAATACTGTACCGATTATAACATTTTTATTTCATATGAATGCAAACTTACTAATGGTCATATGAATTTCATATTAATCAATGTTGCATTTTTCATATCCATCGTCCATCTACAAGAAATATTTCAAAAACATCACTTCTTTATATATTCTCTGTAAAAAAGCCTTGCCAGTGTGCGCCATTTACAACCACTAAATGAAATAGTTAATATATCAGTTTGCCATTCAGTATTTCTTATGATAGCTCATGATCGTTATATTCGTCTTCAAGAATCTTCTATTATCTTCTTTCCTTCGAGAGAGTTTGCAAAATGAAGCATAGATAAGCTCTCACCATCAAAATCTGGCCAATTTCGCTCATTTTAAAATCAATTAATTTTTTCACATTGCAAGCATAACCAACAAATTAAAATATTCTATTAAAAATGCATAATTAAAAAAATAATATCATTATTTACAATAGTACTTTCTTTTGCTTTAGTGAGATATATTTCATTACGATTCGACGACATGACTATATTAATGATATTAATATGTTTGCTGATAATCACTAGTATTAATGAGGTTAATTTAATCACATAAGTCAATTTTAATGAATTACCTATTATAATAACAGAATCATAATAAAAGTACAGTTACGATAATATCCGTTTAATATCCGTAAAAGTTGCAAAACAATAATAGAGTTTTCTGATTGTTTAGTTTTCCTTTAAAATAGTGAAATTGTCAAGTTAGCGAAGGAGAATAGTTTCTAAAAATTTTTAAAGCACACATTTAAACCAAATGAAAATAACAAAACAATAACAAAAATTTTAATAACTGGTATGATAATTGCGGCTTTGAAAACTATCGGAAGTTTTCACCACGGAGAATGTAAAGATGCGTGTTTTTGATTTCTCGTGAAAGTGAAGTATGTTGGTAGGTAGATAGCTATTAACGACACATCCGGAGGTCCTAAAGGTTCATAAGAAATAAAACTTTTTGAGATCGTTTTAGAAGTTAAGATTGGTGCGTTTTGTTGTTTGATTTTCCCATGGAGAATGCCTTGTACAGTGTTTTTTTCCGATTACCGCCAAAAATTGCAAATAGTGAAAGGCAAACGATCCTTGATGACATAACAAAATATCCTGAGCTTTCATATGAAAATAAATAGTTTTGAAAAAACTTTTTCTTTACTTTCATATGGAAATAAAAAGTTAGTTGGTTCGGTGATATGAGTTGGTGAATTTTTTTCCAAGATTGCCCTTAGAGAAAATACAGCTGGAAAGCAATTTTCAATTTCTTTCAAAGATGGTAGTTGAGGGGAGGATAGGCTTCCTTTGATGTTATGTAATTAGCTTTAATATTAAAAAAATTGGTGATTTCAGTCCACCGATTATGGGGGGGCGACTGACTAATTTTTATTTATCATTTTAAGGAACATAATTATAATATTCAATTCGAATAAAGAAGACCTGCGATCATTTCTCAGAACTTCGAATATGATTTTTTTCTACGATTTTCCTATTTTCGACATGTTTATATTCGGCGAAGACTGCAGAATTACTAGTTCTTGCGACATCTTCATTGAGAAAATTTGCTGCTCTTTATTCAATATCTATCTGGCTTTTGTCAGATTATTTTATTATCTTACTTCTAATAAATAATTTTTGAGTTTTTTTTACTACTTTGATGAGATATTGTTTTCTAATGAGTAACTTGACTTTTTTTAATATACCTATTTTTATTATTAAATTTTTATCAAGTTTTGCATGCATTTCTGTCCATAAATTGTATAGCAGTAAAGTTCAATGCCAATTTAGAATGCCTTTACATTTTATCAGCGGATAATTTTTAGAAATGCAACTACCAACAATCGGATTATATATTCCGATATAAGGAGATTCGGCCACATTACAAAACAAAATATCTTCAAATGAAAATATCTACAAAATATCAAAACAAATGCTTTCAAACGATCTTTTATAAATAAATATAAAATAAGTTTCTATTTAGCCCTTACGGTAGCTGAGATTTCCTTTATGAGAACATATTTCATAAGCAGGATATAATCATTTGACGATTTATTAGAAAATACGTTTTTAGGAATCTAATAGATAAAAAAGATAACAAAAATAATTCCGATATCTCTAGTGGATTTATACGTGCATTAACGCTATCTTCAGGGGAAAAAATATTTGGCTCATTAGAATATTAATATTGGTACTTATTAGTACATTATGATAACTTACTACATTTTGAAAATTCTTACTTTGTTTCAAAGAAATTAAATGAAACAATTCAACATTTTTGGTCAGCTGATTACAATTAAATTTTCAACTGTTCATTTCCATGATGAAAATATCATTAATTAATATTTACACATACTTTCATTCCTGGGATTTTTTAAAAAAATGGATTTTAAATTTTGTAATTCATTGACTGGCACAAGCAACTGAAACAGAGAAATTTTATTTCTAGTCGATCAGTTCTTCTCATAAAATTTAAAAAAATCTTGAAACTGATTGGAAGATCAGCAAAAACATTTCCTGAAAATCATCTTAGATTTTTTTTAAGAATTTGGTATATTAAAGGCAATACGTTAAAAAATGAATTTTTGTTGAACCATTAGAATATCCAAGTTTTATTGCTATTCATTATTTTATACATATTACACCATTAATGTGAGTAATTAAATTTCGAATTTTATTATAAAATGAAGATATTCGCAATGGCAAACAAAAATGTGTTATATTAAAAACAGAATTAAGCAAAATTTTAAGCATAATTTCAAATACACTATTGCTTTCAGGAGTTTCTTAGAAAAAAAAAATTGAGTACAGTTTAAAGCAAATAAGAATAAACAGAAACTCGAAAGGACTTGTATTTAATTCGAAGTACATGCGAGCTATTTGGAGCAGAAGCATTAATCATTGCCATTATAGTGATTAATTGACTTTAGAATCGCTGATATAATTTTTCAGTGAGTGTCCTTAGAATCGATGAACATTTTTCCAAGTGAGTGGAAGAGGTTTTAAAATCTGAATAAAAGAACTTGTACATTGTTAGAGCAAAGTTAAATAATGTCTAGATATATCCAGAGGTTGGGAAAAGCACTTTACTGATACATTTTTACTTTTAAAAAGACTTTATATGTATGGATCGAGATTAATATATAGGCAGGTTTTTTCTTCTCTAAAGATATTTTTACATTCTTCTGAGTTATCATTATCCTAAATAACCATTATCCGAAAAAACAATTTTTTCGGATAATGATTGTCTTCCTATTAGTGGACATTACAATGCGTCTAATTACATGAAACTTAGTGTGCAGATTTTTATCAGTTTTTCCGAAACCCATTAAAGCTGAAATTAATGATGCTCATTTTTATATGGATGTTACGATTGTAACTCAAAACCGTAACTAGTTAAATTCATACAATTTAACATAAATATCATCATCATGATTCAAGATGTGCATTAAATTTTGGACCGATTTCATATTCGATTTTTCCCGTCTCCTTATTCAAGCGTATATGAGTTTGATAATTAAAAACTCAATAATTTATATTATCAAATTTTTGTATCAAGAACTGTGCATAAATGCAGTTTATATTTTTAAAGAAACTCCAGTAATCTAAGAAGTTGAACAGTCTCAATAGCGAATAACAATGCATCGGCACAGAATTCAATATTCTGTGCTGAGCATAACAATATTCAGCGCGGAAACGTGGAACACAAGTAAAGAAAACACAGCCAAAGTGTATACAAAAACATCAATTGTAGTATAAAATTGCATAGAAATGACAAATCGTTATTAAACTAACATAACAACATAAAGATCCCAGAGGAAGCTCGCTGGAGATATTTGCAGTATTCGCTTTGCCCGATTCGATTACCAATTCTTTTAGATAGTGTGGCTCTTTTTATTGCTCCTGTGGGTCGATAAAAAAGGTCACTGAATGTTCCAGAACAAATAATGGAACACAAATCCTAAAAGACATCGCATTTGGTAATCACAAATTAACTATAGAATGATTTTGTAGAAAATCTCTGCACAATGGCATAGTGCTTAAATTTTTTTTTTAAAAAAAGCACTTTAGATGTAAATATATAATTTCATTACAAATTTTTTTTCCATGTAAAGACGTCTTCAGTTTCTATAATGTTTTGAAACGTTTAAATCAAAACTAATCACTTAAATCAGAATGAAAGTAATAGTTATCCACTAACATAAAAAAAAAATACTATGATAAATATACAAATGAAAATAATTCCAAAAGAAAATATTAGAAACACTCTTTAGTTTAGGAATATAATAAATCAATTTAGAAACAAAATAATAAAAGTTACATAATTTAGCTCCTTGATTCCATAAATATATTCTCGCATCGTCAAATAAGGAAATCCATACATTAAAATCTCTCTGCATTGCTTGAATCCAAAACAAAATTTGGGATGTGCTTATTCAATAATGACAAGGATAAAAGAGGCTGTGATATTTAAAACTCTGGTCAGAGTTACAGACAACGGGAGACGATTACATTAAAAATATCAAATTTTAAAATATCTTGAAATAAATATCTTTAAAATATCTTGAATAAATTGTTTCTGTCGATAATTCTTGGATTTGTGTATGTGTATATGGATAATTTTTATTTTTTACAAGCTTTCTAAATATACTTTCAGTAACATTTTATAATTATAATTATTATTAACTTATTTGTTTCCTTTTATTATCGCATTTATCAATTATTTTTTATTGGTCATTAATCTCTTATTTATTTCAAAAATTAAAATAATATGCATCTTTTTATTTTTAAATCAGTTGTTCCATTTCCAGTGTAAAAACTATAAAGAATCTTATTGCATTATTTTCTTTGTTTCCTAATACGGAAGCCATAGAGATATATTTTATTTCAATGTATACATTTAAATGCTTTCATGCCATCATTTTCTAAACAACATAATAAGTAAATCTCTCTATATATTTTTTAAAACATTGATACTTAATAAATGTGTTATTTTTATTCGCATTCAGATATTAAATACTCATGCTGAATAGGCGTATAAGCATTCATGAAGATGCGATGTTGTTTAATAATTAGAAAGTGACATTTTTTGGAATCACTTAATTCGAATATCTTTCCAAGTAAAACAAAAAGAAAAGAAATCAGTAAACTGCGTATTAAAGAAACCTGATCATGATTGCATGAAGATTCCTAAGTTGAATAGTTAAAAAGTAGCAAAGTTCTATAAAAATCCGTTTCAATTCTAATGAACTATTTTTATATTAAATTAATTCTTTTATTTTTAATCAAATAATTCTAGAAAAAAATTTCAAGTATATAAGAAAAAAAACTTTGTTTAGACTTCAATGTCGCTGTATGCAACATCGCCTAAATTATTAAAAATTTTATACATTTTTTGGGTGTCATTTTGAATCTCAAAAACATTTTTCTTCGTTTGATTTCAAACTTGTGTGCAGTTTATAAAAATGATTAAAATATATATGAAATCTCCGATTATCAAAGAAATTTGAACTGAATGCAATGTAAAAAGATAAAAGACTGACAGGTTTTGCATCAATCTGACAAAGGCTTCGTTTGAAATTCTTGGAATGTATATTTTTTTCCTTCATCGTTCAGAATATAAAAGTGAAATTGCATTTCCTTGAGGTACAAAATTCCGGACATGAAATGAAAGGTTTGGAAAGAAAGACGGATATTAATCATCGAGTTATAGCCGACGGAAATAAATTCTTTTAGAAAATTATAATGCCCACGACAAGATATTCTTATTACATTTGCAAAAAGGTTTATATCGAAATTCTTTTGATTCTTCAATCAAATATTAAATCATAAGAGGATGGCAAATTTCGAAACTACCAAAAATGGCCAAAAACATGAAATTTCTTTTTTTTATTATCTTTTCATATCCTATAGGCATGGGCATATGCGATTTAAATCCCAATGTAAAGTTAATGCTTCTTGGGTTCAGGCAATTAGGCATATTTTTCATAAATATTTCGAAAAAATATGGCCGTTTAAAATTCAAATGACCTTGAAATGTTCCATTTGTCTTAACTTAAGTAACTGTCTTAACTTAAGTTAAGTAATATTTATAATAAAGATTCCTTTAAACCTCAAAATCAAACTGGGCAGGCATTTTATTTTTGGATAATTAAAAGACTATTTCAGTTTAGAAAGCCACGAAATATTTATGAGGATTAAAGGCGTACCTATAAAATTATTTCTAAAGATTTTATTATTAAACAGAATCACAAAACCTTACACTGTTCAAAATGTAATGCTATCTGATATTTAAAAATATATATAAACTTTTTCACCTGAAACGCTTTAAAATTTAAAAATACAAACAAAAAAACATTAATGTTTTTTATTTTTAAAAATAGTATTATTTGCTTTAAAGATATTGGACGTATTTACACACACACACACACATATATATATATATATATATATATGCAATGAAATCTTAAATCAATCATTATAAATTTACATAAATCATTATGAATCATTTATAAATATACTTTACGGATTCTACTGTACGACACCTTAAAATATTGCTGAATTTTCTTCTATCAAGTGAAAACAGTTTTATAATGAAACTGTGTATATTTATAATAAATTAAAGAAACTGTCATTCAATCGCAGATATCAAAAATAATGTGAATTTTTAAATTGGTATGGTTTAATTTATTAACAATTATATTTATGTATGTTTACAAATTTGTGCGAATAAAATTTTACATGCTGTTCCTTTGTATAAAAAGTTATTGAAAATTTACTGAAAGGTTATTGAGATTGTGTGCCATGTGTGCATCTATCGAGATGCAGTTTTTCCTAAAACTACCAATTTTGTCACACACACATATATAAAGGAATTTAAGAATGTACAACTTGAATCGATGCCTTGAAATTTTAAATATAATTTAAATAAATTTAAAGTTTAACAGTATTTTGAATTTTTCTTTGCGAAGTTTCGAAAATAGTTTAGTACAAAACTGATATTTATAATTAAATTCCATGGATGAAACATTTTTTAATTAAAAAATTAAATCCCAGGCACAGTTATTGAAAATCATGGAAGAAAGATCTTATTTCACATCTGTTACATGCAGATTCAGATAGTATATTACATCATTAAAAAAATAAAACGTTCGATTAGAAGTAGATTATCCTAACAGTTAATATTTTAATAATAATGTGGCACCGTGTAACTATAATCCATTCTGAAGTTTTAGATACAAAAAAAAGAGATGTAATGGTATTATAAAACACAGCTTTACTGTTTGTCTCAATTCGATTATAAACATACTTTCTTGAAAGAATTATAAGTATCAAATTATTCATAAGTTATTTAATTAAAATGAAATGCATCCGATTTATCTTTACTAACCAACTGGTTCTCAAAAGCGGCTATTGCAGTGTAAAAAGAAATAATTTGGTAATAACAGCATGTCTTACATTGATTCTCTATGGCTCTCTCTCATAATATTTTACATTTTATAGTTTAAATGGAAGAAAAGAATTTTTTTAAATATTCCTCGCATAATATTTTTGTTCAATTCTTTGAAATATATCCAATTATCTCTAATACTGAATGTGAAGGTAAATTTGTTCATTCTCAAAACCGAAGATTTTTTTTTGGAGAGTTAATAAGCCAAATCTTCTTGAATTTATATCATCGTTTCGAAAGATAAAGAAAAATAAGATTTGAAGCTTAATCAATCTGAAAGTTCGTTTCGTTTTCTAATAAAAAATATTTTTAAGCTCTCGCTATAATAAAAACATTATTGTTCATAGAAATTGATTTCGTAGAAATATCTTTTTTTGAGTTTTTGAAAGAAACAGCATGTTATATATATATATATATATATAACATGCTG
>JAPMOR010125835.1:164524-177153 GCA_026543865.1 Argiope aurantia
ATTAACTCCAAATCCTTTCTTAAGTCCCTTTCATCTTATTGTTATGAATTTAAGTTACGGATTATAATGAGTGTATTTATTTTTTAAATCGTTTGCAAAATATAAAAATACCGATTTTTATTCTGTTTTAGTCTGTTTTATTATTTATAATTTGCAAGTCATGTTGAAACCATTTATTTGTTAATTATTAAATTAATGATTTTTTTATTGCACATGAAACTTTTGTTGAGAAAAAAAATCTCTAACAAATAAATATTCTTTTTTTTCATTCGAAATTAGCATATGAGCATATGTAAATGCCATCACTAATTTCAGTATGTTTGAACCATTCATTTTTTTTCTTGACACGTATGATCAGTTGTGATGGGATTTTTTATGGTCATTTCTATCATATAAATTAATAGAGACATTATTTTCATTCCATCCACATAATTGAGAATTCTGAGTAGTTTATTAATTTGTAATAGGACAAATGAATTCGAAGAATGCACGTCGTTCTTTTTTCTTTTCATGAGATCGCTTCTTTTCCTTCTTGAGAATGCTACTGTTAATAGAAATTAGGGAACTTCCAAAATTGTTTTTTTGGTTAAAATTCTATTGTATATACATGTATTTTCGTTGTCAAATCTCCAGAAAAAGAATAAGAAGAATTTTCTTTGAATAAATGAGAAACAATAAGAATATATTTTGAAATTTAAAAGACTAAGAAAATATTTTTTTTTTATCTTTCTGAATGAGAATTCAATTTGAAAACAATATAAAAAAATCCTAAATAATAATTTAAGCTACTTTGACAAAATAAAAATCAAAATTTGAAAGTAAAATTTGCAGGAATTAAAGTATTTAAATTAGATTAAGATAAAGAAAGTATTGAATAATAAAAATTATAAAATGAACTTGATGCTGGAAACAAAGACTTTTAAATTCATGGAAAAGTTTTCATTTACACTTATTTTTCTCAGAAATCGGATTATTTACAACAATGAAATAGAAGTCTTTCATTTTTTTCATATTTACTTATTTGTCTCTGAACTTGATTAGGTATATAAAAGTACAAAAAAAAGGACCAAATTAATAACAAAATATTACAATGATCCAATAATAAAAATTCAAAATATCAAGTAACAAAAATATAAAAAAAATGCATGCTTTACACCGGATAGTGCTCTTTAGTTAATGGAAAGAATATAAATTTTTTATAAGGAAATTTTCAGTTAATTAATTATGAAATTTCAAAAAGAGTCTCACAAATTATATTCAAATTATTGCAAATATATTAATAAACAATATAATAAAATACTCATGTGAGCCGAAAATGTTGAACCGATTTTAAAGATATATTTCTAAAAAAATACAATCCTTGAAATCTAAAATTGCCAAATTATATCTTGGAAACAAGACAGTTCTGTATCAAAGGAATTATTGAATTAATAATGAATTGTTATCACTCAAAGAATTGTTTTAGAGAAGAAAAGAGTCCTTGAATCAACATTAAGTACATTAATTCAAGCTGTAAAATATTTTTATTTATTAACTTATTGTTTTATTTATTAATTTAATTTATTAACAATATCGAATGAAGAATATTTATATATCTAAAATGTTATTCCCATATTTGTGTATTTTTCCTGTACCATACTCTATCATTATTAAGTATATTTTATTTATTTTTCATTACAAATATGTTCAACTTTTCAAATTTTTTCAAAACTTTTTAATTCAATGTTTTGAAAAAAAAATCTTTCACTTGTGATAGATATTATTATATTGTGTGAAGAATGACCTCTATGTAAAAAGACTATAATATAGAAATAAAATTATTATTAATGATATTTAAATCAATTCAAAACGTAAATTGCAATTTAGGAATTTATGCTCTGAACAAAATTTTATCTTTCTAAAACAAATCGATTTTCTTGAAGTTGATTAAATTGACGTATTAAAACTCTTTTAAAATGTGTTTTTTTATATATTTTTAATTGTCTGGATAAGTTTCCGGTCTATAATGATTGGGAATTATATGAAATGTTAAATGATATCTAGATCAATTTTAAACAGAATCTTATGATAAGATTTATATATAAAAGATATACTTCCTACAATCATACAAATATCTATTAAAAATAAGAATGAAAGAGCACTGTTAAAAAAACTTTTATTCAAAATGCATGAAGGGAAATGAAAGTTATAAAAAATAATATTCGAAATAAATTGCCGATTTATTTTATATTTCGTTTGTTTAGCATTTAATAGAATGCATAGGAAATATTTGAAACATTAATTATATCATACTTTTTTTAAAAATACTTAAGTATTCTTTAGATGGCTATATTTTTAATTTTGTTAGCAAAATATATATTTCAAATACAGGTGAATTTACCATATGGTGATTAATCAAAATCTAAAGGTTGAATTTTCTCAGTACTTTCGTTTCCCACACTTTGTATACACGAATATAAAAAATAAAATATTCTTGTTGAAAAAGACAAATTTACAGAATTTATGTTTACTACTTTAATATTTCAGGGGAAAATCGATCTAAGTTATACATTCTAGAATTTTTTGAAAACATTTGAATAAAAGAATTTTATGCAGCAATGTTTAGTTGAGGATTTATCTATCAAAAATGCACATATCACAAATTTTCTGAAAATTCAAAATGTTTACCTTTAAACATTTTCAACAGGAACACAACTGTTTTTTCTCAGAGGAAATAAGCTATGAAAAAAATTTAAAAATGGAAAGTAAATTACAAAGTTTCATTCTGATAGACATTTAACATTTTTTTTTGTTTATTTGTGTGATTTCATTATTCTCTTTTCTTATTTTAGAGAAAAATAAACAAGAAATGCTTTTTCAAGATTATTCCTTAAGTACTCTTACAATATAGTCATTTGGGTATTTATTGAAATTTAATTTTTTATGACATATTTAATGATTATTTTGTTTCATGGTAAGGAAATATAAACGTTAAATTCTTATAGAAGTGTATTCTTTAAGTACCTGAAATCATAATTAATCATATGTTTATTTAAATTAAATGTTTTATTGTTTGTGTTTCAATGTCATTTTATAAAGGCAAACTAGATAAAGAAACATATTGTATGTGGATCGCAAAAGTAATAACTTTAAATTTTAAAATGAATACTTAATTCTTAAATTAATCAATAATTCATCTGTCTCATAAAAGTAATACTTATTTTGTAAATTAGCTATTATTTTACATCATAAAAGTAATATTATTTTATTTTAAATCTGTTTTTTTTCCATCCAACTTTATCATTTATATTATGCAAAAATAGCATTATTATACGAAAGATTAATCACCATTCAATGAATAAATTTTTATACTTGTAAAACGTAAACATTTAAACTTTTATAAATTGTAATATTCATATCTCCCAAAAATTGGGAAAAGATCATGACTTCTTATTCAAAATATCATATTATAGTAATGTTTCATTCTAGATCCGATGATCTGTATTTTATCTTACTTTATCTTAAATAATTATCTATTTATCTACTATTTTATCTTAAATAATTTTCTCTGAATTATAAAGTAGCAATAACACCCAAATACATTAAAAATGTATTAATATTTGACTCCAAATCCTGTAACTAAAGGAGGAAAATATTATTTAAATATATATTTAAAAATATTTTTAAAAATATTAAAATTAGAGTATAGAATTTGTAAAAATATTTTCTTAAGATACTGAAAGAATTTCTTTTAAAAATAATTAGATTTTAACTGAAAATTTAATTAACATTTTGAAAAAAAAACTTTTTTTATCCAGCACCTACTAACAAATATGTGTTATGGGAAGAATATGGCGTATGTATATGTGATGATCTTTCTTGTAAACTGTTTTGAATGATTTTCCCATTACTCATCTTGCATTACTTAATTTTTATTTTGTCTGACAACTTATAAAAAATATCATGTTAAAACATTTATTACTTCCATTTGAATGAATATCTATTTAAAGTAGATACCACTACAGTAATTACATTAAAATTTAAGACTGATATAATTTCTTAGCATTTTATAGGTTTTAATATAAACCATCATTAAACACACATGGATTGTATTATATGTTGAAAATTCTCTTAGAATAATGTAACAAAAACAGATAATTTCTTCAGATGCATTTCCTGTTATAAATTTAAAGAAGTTAAATCAAATTAGTCTAGGAAATGTATCTCAGGATTCTATGGTTTGCTATACTTAACCCTTGTCCAATAATATTTTTTTTATTTATAGCTTTTTATATATTCAGGGTTTTATAATATTTTACATAAAACATATTCAAACAAGCATACATATATATATATGCGCACACACATTCAAACTCTATGGTTCAGTATTGGTATTTCTCATTACATATGGACTATATTTGGCCGTTTGATATATTGTTATCATGTTAAAGTGTGATGATTTCATTTCATATGTTAATTAGTTAAATTCTCAATGAAATTTAAAATAAAGATTTTCTTGACATATTTAAATTAAAAACAGCATTTCATTAAAATTGTAGAATATTATTTAAAAAATAAATTTTTGAAGACACTGAAAGACAAAATCCTGGGAAATCCAAACTCTGAGTTTAAGTCTAAGAAAAACTAAGTCTTTTACCTAGGAAATACGTCGTAAGATTCTGCTTTCATCATTATTTATAATACAAATCTCCTTTCACGATAAAATCATTCCTGTATCTTCAAATATTTCTCAACATTATTATTCAAAGTATATTCATATCTTAAAAGCTTATGTTTAGTTTAAGTCGAAAATCCCCGAATTCTTGCAATAGCTTTGTTGTTATTGTTGCACGGAAACTCTAGCTATTGTCAAAATGAGGAAATACATTTTCTCATTCACTGTTGCTTTACTCTAGTTCTATACATTCTTATCTGATGAAGAATTCCTTTGTTCGAGCTAATTAAATTTGCGAGGCGTGTGCACTTCTCCATAAGGGCAGCTTTAGGGAAAGATGATGAACATAAAGAAAATGCTAAAGAATTTTAGTGAAAATGCATGAATCCTTATGCAAATAATTATGTATTTGTTTTAACAAAGCACTAAAAGGAAAGAGGTAAATAATATTTTATCATAATTGTCAAAAGTGTCGAGTGGATCGGAGGTGCTTTAATGTTTCCGCTGAACCAAAGGAAAAATCTTGTCCTAAAATACTTTTTTTGTTTAAAACTTAAATTGTAATTGATAATTGAAATAGTACGTCAAAAAACATGATTGATTTAAGCGTGTTCTAAGCAATTAAAAATTCTAAACAATTTATATTTTAGGAACGGACGGACATTGAATCAAAGCATTATTTATTGGTTAGAAATATTTAATTTTTTTCCCTAGTGTTTTTAAGGAAAGTTTAAATTAACGTGTGATGCAGTTATGCCCTCTTTTTCTGATCTATACCATGAAATTTAGTAAATTATCTTCTATATAAATAAGCCTAAAATATGAAAACATATACTTCGTTTGAATTGTTACTATATTATTAATATCTGTCACCTCTAAAAATAAAGGTGTGTGTGTGTGTGTGCGTGCGTGCGCGCGCGTGTGTGTATGTGTGTGTGCGTGTGTGTGTGTGTGTGTGTGTGTGCGTGCGTGCGTGTGTGTGTGTGTGTGTGTGTGTGTGTGTGTGTGTGTTAGAGATTTGTAAGTTTATTTTGAAATTTTAATTACTTAAAAATTAAACTGAATTTCTAGAGATTTTCTGCAATAATTTCTGAGAATATAACGGTACATAAAAGTTTTTTTTTAAATCAATATAAAATTAAAAAAAATATTCTTTCTACATTTTAGAATCTATATTTATATTTAATTTCTTAAATTTAAATTCCTGTAATATTTTATTTAAAATTCTATCAATATTTTACCTATTTTACATTGTTAAAATTTAATTTTAAATGAAAACATTGGTTTATGTTATTAATTATCTACGCAATAGCTACTCAAAGCAGATATATTTTAATTTTTTAAGTCAACTGAAATCACAGTTCATAAATACTTTTTCTAATTTAAAACTTAACTAATTGCTTTAATGTCATCTTATCAAAGCTGCATTAATGCTGTAATATAATATTTGTTTGTAAAGTTAAATATGGTTATATAATTAACTCTTTAAAATTCTTATTTCCCAATCAACCTCCCTTTTGCTAACTTGTTCCCTAAAATATTTAAAAACAACAGGCAGACTACTTATTAAGCAAATCAACAGCTAATTGAACAATAAAAATTTCTTAAAATAATGAGTATAAAAAAAATTTCAAAATATAATTTTTTTAGATAAATTTATATAGCTATCTCGAAAACTGATTTTTATTATATGTTTAATATAATGGAAAACATCGTTCAGATCAATGGGACACGTATTTTAAATCAAGGTTCACAGAATTAAGCCTTCCGTGTTTCAGAAAACACGTTATGTTTAAAGATAGATAAGAATTGGTTGAATAGAACAAATCTTCTGTAATAAAAAATATAATAAATATATAAATACAAAGCTTATATTTGTAAAAAAATAAGAATATTAAAATCAGAGATTTCAAAAAAAAATGTCTATTTTCAAATTGGATACATCTTTTCTATATGAAGCTTATGATTATGTTTCTTTTTATAATTTTTGCACGGTATGTTTCATTTATTATTATTATTAATTGATAGACACGATCTGAAACGTGTTCGTTTATTACCCGTTCATTTATTAATAGTGAAAGTTGGTGATAAATCAGTTGTGTCAATCTATTTGCTATTTACCAATCTCCATAGAATAAATGTACTGCAAGCAAAACAAGCAAAACTTACTTATAAATTGGTATTAGAGAATAAATACATTGTTTTTTCTTCGTCTTAACAATTTTTTAAAGTCATACTTTAAAATTCATACCATAAACATTCTATGAAGCGCGTAAATTAAGTACCGATGCAACGCTTTCAACAGATAACCAGGCAATACTCATGCATTACTAAGCGGTGAGGGGTTAAATTTAACAGCCCCTCGTATATAATCTTATATGAGCCATACATGCTACCTTTATGTATGTGATTACTTAATTTCAATACAACAATTTATGGAAACAATATATATTACTACTATTATTCCTTTAGAATCTCAGTTAAACTTCAAAATCACACACACACACAAATTTATAGTTCATTTCCTTGCGAATATTTGTCCTCTATTCTCTCAGTAACAATTTGAAATATACTTCTATTCTTATTTACATATTATAGAAGCGTTATAATATCAAATAACGTTGTGAAATAAGAAAATATATATAATTTGCGATCAGAATCTCGACAGTTGATATAATATCGAAAATAAATATAATAATTTTAACGTATTTCCTACAAATCGTATATGTTCATCTATGTTCTATATACTGTAGAAATTCGTTTAACCAAATAAGTATGTAGGCGTCCTTATAGAGTTACAACATGCAGAAAATTAATTATAACTTACTGGCGTATCGATATTCTTAGATGTGGAATAATACGTTAGTAAGACGCTAACAAGCTCAAACGCTTTAATCCTTGTCCCGTAACTCACGCGCCTCTCACGCTAGAAGATGAGAACGCTGGAACAAGATCTAATGATATTCTGAACCTCGTGTATCCAAAATTGCGTCGATCAAGTTCGCTGTTAATGTGAGATTAATTCATCACTATGACAACGCTAAATATAGCACGTTAATGTATTTTTGATGCAATGTGTTGTCGGTGTATAAAGGTGAGCGAAATGTTGTCGGAGACCTCTTATTGTGACTATTTCTGTCCGAAAATGAAAGCTTCTGCTTGGAAACAAATTGCTTTTACAATGGGGAAAATTAGTTATTTCGCGTAATGAAATAAACTTGTAATTAGCTATGTGAAGTTAAAAACAAAATATAACAGGAATACATTTGTGCAAGGAAATACATTTCTATTAAGAAAAAGTATTCATTATTTGTGATTGTGACATTGGAGTCCTTAATTTCAAATTAGTTGAATTAACTTTACCAATTACTAGATTTTTTTGAAAATAGATAAATTATTTAAAACGGAATGAACTGTTATTATGAATTACGCTTATGCTTTTTGTTATCTAAATTTTCATAATCATATTTTTTAATTACGAAAAAAATGTAAAAAATAATTTTAAAATATTTGTATAGAGACATTTTTTTTTCTCAAGTGTACTCACTACTTCATTTTATAGCTCATAGCTATTATTTTTGTGCTAAAAGCATTACTTTATGTGGCATAAATAGAAAGATAAAAAAATCTACGTATTATAAGCTAAAAGAATTTTTCCATATTTTTTTTCTTCCAACTATTTTGTATATTAGGAATGTATAAAAATACTTCTGAACCATGATAAATCTTTATTCTTCATTGCTAGGTTTACATTCCATTGAAAAAAGGCAATTGTAAGGAATATCGACAAAAACATTTAAAACATAAAAATTAGAAAGGCAAACCTCAATGTCGAAAATAATTTTTTTTTAATTTCGCTAATTCGCTAAGAAAGTGAAATTCTCCCAGTTTTCATTACAAAATGGTCATATATATATATATTTCTCAAATTTCTCGTCTCTATGAAAAAATTTATCAGTAAAATTCTTGATATTCAAAACTAAGCCACAAGAAACAATCTAAGCTTTAATTTTAAAGAACATTGCCATTAGCCTCCTTGTTCACAAATACCGTCAATATTTTATCATGTTCGTCAGAAGTGTTTACGAGATTAATCTCTGCTGTCACAACCATTTCTCTATTTTTTCGACCAACAATTTTATGCTGCTGAAATGCTTGGAAGCAATAGATATTTCTTCATCAACTATAAAACTGCGGAACCTTTCATTCAAATATTCTGCGAGATTTTCCATGATGTGCCACAGATCAAAGCACCCAAATGAATTCCTTAAATTGCACTGGAAGAACTTCTTCAAGGATTTCATCCTCCTGGTCACTCCTAGATACATTCTGGTATCTTGGTTACTTCTAACGGAGGGTTGATTTGAGCTTTAATTTTAAATCATTCTTTGAGTGATGTTATAATTTGTCTTTATTTTCGACTAGATGGCGCCACATGTATGGACAAAAGGTTTATTTACATTTAGTGTTTAATGTAAATTTAAATTTTGAAAATATTGAAATAGTATATAGCAATCAAGAATACACAAATGCACAGAATTTTAATTTATTTTTACTTCTAAATTCAGATAAAATTTCATTACAATATAATATTCCTATGCACATAAAACGAACTAAAATGAATAAAAAAAGATGAAAAATTAGTTTCAAACGACTGTGTTCTTTTTAGTAATGATATATGAACATTATTATCATAAAATTTAACTACTACTCTTTCAGCAGAACTATCGAATAATTCTGCTAATAATAAGGGAGAATGTATCTGCATGTGTGCCGATCTGTTTTATGGCATTATATAGACCATATCTCTTGACATTATCTACCAAATTTCGTATTACTATTGAAGACTTTTAAATAATTTATATTTAGTTATAGTAAGATTTATTCCTAAATATTGAATATATATATTTTTTTTGCATTTTTGCTGTTAAATTAAAACTATTGTCATTGTTTCATTAAATATTTAATCACGGGTTTCGTTTTCCTTCAGAAATTCATAAATCTCTAATACAAGAAAAACTAAACGTAAAAAATGTAATGACTTCTAATTCACAGGTCCGAATATACGCGTATGAATAGAATGTACACTAAGAGAAGACACTAAATGAGGAGTGGAATATTTTCATAATTTTTCCAATAATCAGTATTCAAAAGACTATAAAATACACTATTTTCTTTATTGATAATTTTTTCATTACAGGCCTGTGTAGTGAATGATTTTTATATGGTTTAATATGCTTCATTTATTTATCATGTTAAATCTTTTTGGTGTAAATCTTTTCGAAACTTTTTCTTAATATCTATCTTTAAGGTATCCAGACACGTTCGGAAAACTTTATTAGAAAAACATGGTGTAGACATACTTTAGTCATATTTCTGGGTTAAAACTATTCAAAATAATTAATAATATTTCAATATTTGAAATAAACGTTAAAACTCTTTGATAATTGGCATTTAATAGCATAAATGTAAGCAAATTCTTTCAATACTTCAAATTGGCTACACCAAAAACTATTACACTCATCCGAACAAAACTTATACCAAAATAAAGCACATATTTTTCTCTAGGGATTTAACTACAATCGTATGATTATAATAATAAATAAAAATTTTATAGCCACTTGAAGAATTTATCACGACTTTTTTAGTAAATTTATGACGTTATTGTTCAAACAATTGGTTACAAATTAAACAATAGGCTGCAAAAATTCCTCAATCCGAATTCTTTTAGTTCATTCCTTAGAAAATAGTATAAAGTCAAAATCTACTAAATTTTATAGTAATATGATAATTATATTTTTATTTATTTGATTTGAAGTGAGCAAAAAAGAAGAAAGAAAATCGATTTTGAGAAAAAAGCATTTAAATTATACAATAACATGTTTTAATAATAAATTATGAGTGTACATACTTAAAATTCCGCACATTTATAGGTTATACTTTCTTCCTTCTCAGCATTTAATGATTTCTCTTTTTTAATCATTTTTTCTGGCAAATTTTGTGTTTATCAGTGAAAGCCAGCTAGATTCGTATATTCTGTTTTTCCCGAGCTCAGCAAATGCTCTAACTGCATTTGCACTATTATACACTCCAATAACCTTAAAAACGTTCAGTAATCTTATAAAACATTCGTTAAAATGTAATACAGACATAAATGTCTTTAATCTGAGGGTTCCTAGCTCAACAAAGACATCTTTAGGTACAAATTTGAACAAAACACCATAAAAATTCTCATTTTCATTTTTCATTTTGCAGTGCAAAAAATGTTCCTTATTTAAAACTAAATTTTTGTTTATAGAAATTTTTAATATGTTTTTCGCCCCTTAAATCCATACTTCCTGTTTACCGATCATTATGAGAATATTAATATCTTGACTTCTAATTAACGTAAGGATAAAAGTTAACCTGTTTTGGATAGCTCAAAGACTGGTCTATCCAATAAAAGAATTTTTTAAAGGTCATTTCTGGAGAAAATCAACCTTTTCAACGTGTTCGGATACTTTAATACTAAAGAAAATAATTCGCTTTGAAGCATTGAATTCTTTTTTTTTTAGTTTGTAATTAACAGAAAAAAAATATGTAAAAATGAAAACATGAAGCAAATTATTGATAATTTAACAGTTTGAGACGTAAAATAATTTCAAAATTTCGAAATCTCTGTTATCAGAAATAGCTCTAACAACATTCTTTAGTATTAGTTATATGACATTCTTTAGTATCCAAAGTACTAAACAATATTGTAAAATATGGCAATATTAGTACGGAACTTCTTAAGCCACTCGAAATGATCATTTTTTCTCACTTATATCAAAAATAGTTTTTTTTCCAATTAAAATATCATTTAAAAATTAATCCTTTGAAAAAATTGAGCTCAAACTCAAACCGCTCCTTAAATGCAATTATAATTATCATTTTTCTTTAAAAAAAATATTAATCAGTTATATAAGTCATTGATATGCAAATGATTCAGTTTTAATTTATTATAAAGCAAAAAAAAAAGTCATAGGAGAAATTATGAAGAACGATATATTTCCTATAAAAATGTTCATCATTTTGAATACTAATATGTTTAATATATAAAATAAATGAGATACAATTGGTGACAATTAAACTAAAAATTATTAAATGAATTATTCATTTAAATAAATGAATAATAAATCTGAGTTCATTAGAAAAAAAAGTTTAAATGCGTAGCTTTTAGAGAAATCAACTTTTGGAAAAGTGGAAAGAAAATTTTGAACTTAGAAAGAGACATAAATAAATAAAAAAAACAGCTTAAAAATAAATAATGTTTTGAATTTTGAAAAATAAAAATTGTTGTACTATCTCCCAATGCTCCAGTAAAGAAAAACTTGCTGTTTTTCAACTTTTCCCAACTTGGCTATATTGTTGTTCTTTTAGCATCATGTAATTCGAGACTGGAGCTTTGTTGGAAAGTTGTTACACTAACTTTTTCCCACGCAACGTAATCCTACTATTGTATTAAAAAAAATCTATACTCAAAGTTCTGTTTATTATTTTTATCCTTTTTTTTCTTCCCTTTTTTTGATTTTTATCCTACTATCCAATATCGTTTTAGTTTTACACCTCTTTTACACTGAGATTATTAAGTTAAACTAAGAGTGCCAGTTGAAGAGTTATTATGAAATTGATTCTGTTTACATTTTTCAGTATTCTAATTACATGTTATGTTTTATTTCTCGCATGAATTAATGTCTTTTCATTCAAGAAATGGTTTACTGTTTTTCTAATTTTCCAATTGTTTCCTTTAGAGTCACTTTCATTTTGCTTTAAATGAAATTTTTTGTTGAAATTAAGTCAATTGTCAGATGTGGTGCTTTTCTTTTAACATAATTATCATTCACAAAAGCGAACATTTGATTCTCAATGATTCGTTTGATTGGCTTATCTGACTTATGTATTATCTTTTAGTTTTCCATCTGAAAATACTTGAAATACCCAACAGGGTGAAGTA
>JAPMOR010125851.1:0-11765 GCA_026543865.1 Argiope aurantia
GAAACAAAAAAAAATAGATGAAAAAATTGCTGCATTTTAAAGAAAAGCCAAACAATATTGAATCTTTCACAGTTACTATTACAAAATTTCGGATATTTTAAATGACACTATTTTTTTTTCTAATTGAAATGCAATATCTACAGTAAAAAAACTATGAATAATTTTGAAATGGTATTTATAGTGTGAAAATGGATAAACAAGACAAAAACCAGAAACAAAGGAAATAACAATAAATTTAGAGGGACAGAAGAAAAGCAAAACATTTTATATGTTTCACAAATTTTAAAAATGTATAAATACCTACTTCTGCCATTTAAGTAATGGAAGAAATAGGTATGAATGTCAAATAACTACTTAGAATAAATAAATACTTATAAAATAAGTATTATACGTATGAATATAAAATAAATACTTATAATAAATAAATACTTATAATAAAATAAATACTTATAAACACTTATAAAAATGTTTGAAAATTTAAAGCAATTTATTTTTGTTATTTCTCCCAAAATATGAAAAGAATGTGTGAAAGAAAATCCTATATTCTGTATCTGATAGTAAAAAAACATGCCTTCATTTTTGGAATTGCTGGAAATTTGGAATTAAATGTTATAAAACTTATTTGTCACAAATGAAACAATTTCCCAAACTCATTTAGTAATAGAGATTTATTTCGAAAACTTAGATTAATGTATTAATATTTAGAAAGGAACAATTCATTTTAATCTCCTGAGAAATGCTAAAATATATTGTTTTGAAATTTCCAATTAATTGCTAAAGCTTATTTCTCGTAATGATATCTCTAAGGAATGTGTGTCTTCAATACGGCTAGAAACTCATAACTACATTTCTCTTGGAAGTGAAATTTGAATTATTGAAATAAGCTGAAATCAGTTCGTACTTAAAACACAATTAAGTTACTTATTTCATTATCATTATTAATGTATTTGATCATTTGATGCAGTGAAACGCTTTTGGAAAGCGAACAGACAAAGCTGTTTCATGGAATTTCTATCTCAATTAAGTGCATTGTCTGAATATTCTCAAGGCTCGAATGGGAATTCAATTATTCCGATTAAATTCTCCAAAATTTTCTCATTTAATTAGACATTGTTGATTTAACGGTTAATTTTATTTATCATATTTTACTGATGGAATAAACTATTGTACTTTATAGTTTGAGTCTTTTAAGTATAAGGGGTGATATTGAATATGTTTTTATTTTCATGTTAGAATTATTTAAAAGCAATATCATCATTACTTTACTATTATTCATTAGAGATTTAATATCAGAGCATGGTTTTAACATTTTTCAAAACTTTTTTGTCTCTTATTCATTTTTTTATTCAAATATTTTGTCAGAATGCAAGCAAAAGTAATAAAATCCAGAATTTCAATATCTCTCACTATAAAAATAATTAAAACGTGAAATAATTGTCTTCGTTTATAACACTAATCGGCTTTTAGAGACTGACCGGATTTTGAATTAGCTGGTTCACGGGGAATATTGGTTATAAAGGATTTCAGATAAATCATTTATATGTACCTTAAAATCATTTACATGTCCATTCATGTATAATTCCGCCAATTTGTCCGATATTAAAGCCGTGTTATTTTGTCTTAGTTAAGTTCTGTATAACGTGAGCATGATCGTCTCTAATAGAGACTTCCATATCATCATAGAGGGATTAAACACGTAAGCACTTGTTTCATCTATCTTCTTAATTTGTTCAGTAAATTATACATATACTAAACAATATCATTCTTCTTTAGATTTCAACAATGGAATAAAAACACATTAAGGATTGGGTGAATACATTGGATGAAACAATAAAAACAGTTTGAATTTCAGGGCAATACTGATATCTACCAGACAAGAAATGAAAAACAAATCCCAAAATTCAACAGTATTTTGTACTTATATTAGTCACATTTCAAAGGTAAATTTTTTCAATTCTAAGAATGTGTAAAATTCAATTTTTTTACAATAATATTTATTGAAGTTATCCCGAAATAAAAGTCAAAAATCGACTAAATATTAGTTACTTAAAATTTCAAAAAATTCACCTAGAGGTGCACGTTTGGAATTTCAAGGTATACATGTATTAAATTTGATAACCGTTGGTCAAATGGTTTGACCTGTAAAGTACTAACACTAATGTACATTCATTATTTGTATTAATAGAGATAGACTTTAGTTACTTCCCAAAATACAGTGTTTAATTTTATTATGTTTTGTATACAAAGCATCGAACATAGTATTAAATATTTAAACTTGAAGCTTTGATAGACATTTATTTAACTAATATTATTTTAATGATCTTACACTGAACTAGCATATCTGAAATACATATCAACATTATGACAATCTTCTAAAGTATTTATGTGCATCTCCCTATAACTCCCTGTAAAACATGAAGTCACATTTCCATAGTATGCATGTTTGTGGCATTTAATATTTATTATACGTATTCCAACACATCGATACCATATTACTTTCTTGTTCCTTATGTAAAATGACACTTGAATCCAATATTAAATGGTAGAGCATAATTTCTAATGTTAGAAATGAAATAGGTTAAAAATTCGTCTTATATTAAATTAATTGCGCTTGCCAATAAAAAATTTAAAAAAATATTGGGGTACGCAGTTTTGCACTTCAAAGTATTTTTCTACCAAATTTGGGCGCTGTGGGACGCTTTAACAAGTGATCGCTTTTCATTCATAAATATTTTTCAAAGTAAAAGCTTTAAAGTAATGTTTATAATTTGATGTTACTCATACATTTCATTTACTACCCGGAATGGAGAATGTATTAAAATGCAATTAAATATGTAAAATACTTCAAAATTTCTATCGAAGTATTCCTTTGATATGAATAATAATCATTTTTTTTTGCAGAACTAATCCCTAAAATGCAAGAAAAAATTAATTCATTTTTCTTAATTCTTAAGGTGTTTGTTTATCCAAATTCATAATGTAAAAACAAATTATTTCCTTAAAGCAATACAGAAATAATTATATGGTTGTAATATCAGAAATAAATTTCTCCATTAAAAATGCCGATTATACAGAGGGTAGAAAGTCTTTAATTTTTTTTTATATTATTCAATATCCACACTGAATTATAGTTGTTAATCATAAATTCAAAATCTATGGAACAGTCAATTTTCGAAGATGTAATTGCACCTTTTTACAGTACTAGGTTCATATCTGATATATACTAAGTCTTTACAAATTCATTAATTTATAATATTCACTAATGTTAATGTATTCGTAAAATAACGAATAACATAACATTCTCGTTATGCATAGCATAAACATGTTCGTTAAATAAACAAACAAGCAACGGTCTCTGAAATAAATGTAATACAAATTTTGGAAAACATCTTTTAGTTATTTGTATATTTATCTCGATACAATTAGATTTATTGTGTCAATAATGTCAACAGACTTATTGTATATTTAAGGAATTATGTTCTAAAATAAAGAATTATTAAAAAATTTCGCCAACAATAACGAATATTGCACAATATTCGAGTTAATAGTAATGAATCATTGCTGATGATTAAAATGAAACAATCAAGTTTATAAACCGTCTATTGAGAATTAAAAAAAATTGTAAAATACTTGTAAAGGTAAATAAAGTATATACATCTGCTCTGAATCTAAAAGCTTAAATTGTTTTAACTGCATAGTTGAAAATTTACTTTCTATTATTTATATCATTTATCTATTTTATAAATGATTTCTAGAGAACAATATATTTCTGTTTTCTACAACATTTTTTTAAAAAGATAAAATTAATTTTATCTTTAATGTTTTCCATTGCAATTAAACATAGGGAGAAATTTTGGAAAAATAATGTTTTATATAAGAAAAAATAAAGTTTAACTTGTAGAAAAATGCAATGAAGTCTACTGAAGGAATATGGAAGAATTATTGCTTCTCTAATTAAAGGTATCAAGAAAAATACAATTAGGAAACAAATTAATTCCTAGGGAAAACATTTGCATAAAAAATTAATTTATAATTAGTATCTACAAAATTGTAAAGATGAAGCTAATTAAGTTCTCTTGCTGCAAATAATTTTTAAAAAATGCTGCTAAGAAATTACTAATTAAAAAACCAATTTATTTAATAATATTAGATAAATTGGTCGACTATCTGAACACTTTTGTGTTTCATATAGTCACTATTCTGAGAGGGAATCAAAAACTACATTAACTAAATCTTTAAGGAAGTATAATGCACACATATGACTCATTCACTTTCCCAGTTATTTCCCAGAATCTTTAAAGTTTACAATGAATGACATTTGTAACATGTATAAGGCCCTGTAGACATTCACTTCATAGATTCCTCACCCTGTAATGAAAATGATTCTAGCTCCTGAAACTGCAGGACATTTCTTCATACTGTTTACATTATTTTTAATAAACGAAAAGTTATTGTAGTCCATATGTAAACTTTAATTATATATGCTGAAAGATTAAAATGAAAAGAAGCTTCATTTTAAAGTATTCTATATAAAAATAAACATTATGGTAAAAGCAAATTTGCACATGCGTTTCAAGAAGGAGGAATACAAAGGAATACCACAAATATTATTATATCATAATAGATAATGGGGTAGAAAATGACATTAACCTCTGTGGTTAGTAAAAATAAATTTGAATGATGCGGATTCAGAATGATTTTTATTTTTTATACTTAATACCGATGACAGTAAAAGCGAAAACTTAAAATTCATGATGTAAAATTCCAAATGACTTTAAAATTTCTTTAATTTTCGTCAACATTTTCATATAAACTAATACAGTTATAAGTCGTTCAATATTATTCAAAATGATATTGAATTGTCTTAGAAATTTTTCATTTAAGATTTCTTGATAGGCTTCTATTTCATTTATTTTTTAGGAATTTAGTTTAACATTTTTACTTGTCGTAAATATTTTTTTTTATTTTGCTTGTATATTCCCAACAAAATCAAGGAATATAAATATTTATTATAAGTTTTTGACATATATGTTATTAAAATCATAGTATTATATTTCAAGCTGGATATAAAAATTTTAAAAGTACACTGAATAAATATATTTGAAAAATATTATAATACTAGCTAGTACCCGGCTCGTTGCTGCCGCAGAAGATAATAATATTGGAAATATCGTTTGAAATTTAAAATAGCTGTCTTGTTTAATCAGGAATAATAGAAAGAATGATATTTATATTTTGAAATTTAATGATATATAAAGGGGAAGTAGATATAATATTTATTCTATTTTTTTGCTTTATTATTCAAATGCTTTAGGGTAGACATAGATAATTTTTTGTTGTTCCCTCTTCAGCAAAAGCAAATAAATTTATTGGTTGCCCGACTCGTGAGCTTCCAGCATTTAACTGGCCATGTGAAAAACATGGATTTTCTAGGTTCATTCCGCAAACTGACCTTGAGCCTTGTTGATGGTCATCGAGAATACAAGTCGAATGGGGATCTGCTTTCGTTTGAAAACAAATAGGCATGACCGTGGGAATAAGGGAAATGCGTGGAAAAAGCACAACTTCTCCAATCGACTTTCCGATAAAAATAGTTGCCTCGCTCCTTGCCGAATATTGGTCTTTTGATTCTGATGCGTGTGATCAGATAGCATATGAATATTGTCTTTCGACTATTGCCGCATGTTGATCTTTAGATTCTGAAGCACGTAAAATTCTAATTTGTAAAAGATCTGCTTTATTGCTCGCTTATCGTTCCTCGTTTTTTGAAAAGCTCGAATTGCTTATTTCTAAGTGCTGTGCTGGTAGATCTATTAAGTGATACACTTTTGGGGACATATTGTTTGTCGAAGCAATCGACATGATATACGCTTGTTCAACTGAAATATATTTAGTCCATTCACTGAATAAGTAGAAAAATTACTGTTTGAACCGGAAAAATTCCATTCTATTTAATTTAACTACATCGGCATCTATAATAATAATTTTATTTTGTGCGTGTGAGATAAACTCTGAATAGTATGTGCCAGCGTTTCTCAGTCTTTCAGCATTCGTGGCCCAGTTTTCAATCATAATTTTCATCGCTCCTCCCACTTACAATAAAATGTATACAACAATAATGTAATTCACAATAATGTATAATGTATATATAATATATATTTTGGATTCTGTTTTTAAATTGCTTTTAACTAACTGCTAAATCAAGTGAAAAAGCGAACCAACGTTGGCGAGAAACCACATCTTGCATTTTGGACAAGCAGGATTGAACAGATGAAGCGAATGAAAGAGGAGAAAATTTAAATTTTATATTTGAAATGAAAGTCAAACATGGAGATAGCGTTAAAAGAATATGAAAGTGGAAAATTCGGTAATGAAAGTTAACTTAGACGGGGTGAGCTAAATTTAGAAACTTGGAATATATTCTTTCGAATAATAAAAGAAATAAGACAGAAGCACGATAAAACAAAAGTGAAAAAAATAGCAATCTTTGTGGAAGGGAATCCACACGACCGATGCCGTCTCGAACATGCGCCGAGCAAATGTTTTCTCACAGAAAGAAGGAAAATGTTCGATAACGCAAGTTTCAATTCCAGCCAGTCTCATTGGAGTCGATCCTTTTATCGCTATCGAATCTATCGTGAATTTGTATGTTATATATGTTTTCGTGTTAATTGCAATTCACCATATTAAATATTCATGGCAGCAGATTTATGCAGATTCATGAATAAATTTTCAAGCGGAAGTAAGCAAGCATTAGAAGATAGTCAAGCATCAACAAGTACACAGACGAGCGTGGTTCCGAAAATAAATTCAAGAAAATATTCTCAAGAATAATTAAATTTTGGGTTTACCAGTACTGAAGTAAATGAAAAAGAAATGCCCATGTGTATCATTTGCTCAAAAATGTTGGCCGCTGGCAGCAACTTAAACGACAGTTGGAAACGCTTCATAGTGAGTATGTCAATAAACCTAGAGAATTCTTCGAATTAAAATTATCATAAAAAGTAAAAGTCATTTTTTAAAGAAACCTTGTCTGTGAATAAAAAAGCTTTGATTGCAAAGTTCATATAAAATAGACAAATGTAAAAAACCTCACACCATTGGTAAAGAGCTTATTTTGCCAGCAGCAATTGAGATTGTAGAAACTATGTTTGGAGATAATTTTTCAAAGCAAATGCAGTCCATACCTCTTTCAAATGATACTGTTGCTCGTCGAATAGGCGATATAGCTGAAGATGTACATTATCAGCTTTTGTCGAGGTTGCGGGAGAAATTGTTTTCAATACAGCTTGACAAAGCAACAGATAGTAATAAAGATGCTCATTTATTTACCTATGTTCAAATTTGTGCTAATATGTAGTAGAAGAAATATTTTTCTACAAACCAATAGAACTCATAGCATCAGCGCTCGCATTATTTGTTATTTTAAATGATTTTATGAACGAGGCAGACATAGAATGGAACAATTGTGTCGGAATATGCACCGATGGTGCTCGTTCAATGTCCTGAAGATTCCAAGGTTTCCAAGCATTTGTAAAATAAAATTCGCCTCAATGCACACATTGCATGATCCACATAGAAACTTTGGCTTCGAAAGAAATGAGTCCTGGTATGAATATTTTGTTAACTACGGTTGTACGGTAAAATTGCTTCGGGATATGCACCGATGGTGCTCGTTCAATGTCCGGAAGATTCGAAGGTATACAAACACTTGTAAAACAAAAATCGCCTCAGTGCATCTGGACACATTGTATGATCCACAGTGAAGCTTTGGCTTCGAAAGAAATGAGTCCTGATCTGAATATTGTGTTAACTACGGTTGTAACAGTAGTAAATTATGTAAAAATGAGACCCCTGAAATCGAGAATCTTTTCCGTACTTTATAAAGACATGGGTTCAGTACATTCAGCATTACTATTTTATTGCAAGGCAAGATGGTTATTACGTGAGAAATTTCTGGAACGTGTTTATGAATGAAGAGAAGAAATCACCATTTTCCTGGAAGAAGAAAACAGAACGGAGGCCGAGAATTTTCACGATAGTTTATTTTTGATGAAATTGAGGTACTTGGGCGATATATTCGAGAAATATAATAGCTTGAATCTTCAACTCCAAGGAGCCAATACACATATGTTAGATACGAGTGATACTTTTTGTAGAAAATTGGAATTGAGGAGTAGAAATTTAAAGCAATAAACCTAACAATGTTTACAAATGTGGATGATTGTACTAAAACTTATAAGGCTGAAGAAGAACCTGTAAAAGTTGTTTTTGTAACGATTGAAAATCATTTATCCATGCTGGCAAAGAATTTTAAAAAGTATTTTCTTGTTGACGACAAACTGATAGCAAGTAGCAAGTGGGTTAGGGAACCATTTCAAAAGACTCCTGAAGGACTCTAAATTAATGAGGAAGAAAAATTCATAGACTTCACGAAAAGTGGCGAAACTAAAAGACAATTTAGTAATAAATCACTATTTGAATTTTGGTCAGGAGTAGAAGATGATTTTTCCGCACTAAAAACAAGGGCATTTCGCATTCTATTACCATTCAACATCCTGCCTTTGTGAAACTGTATTTTCTGCTGCGGCTTCTTTGAAGACAAAATATAGAAACAGAATTGAGAGTGGCTATTTCTAATATGAAGCCTTCCTTCGAAAAACTTTGATCTGCAAGACAGGCCCAAGGAAGTCACTAATAATTATTAAATTTGTATGTTTTGATTAAGTAAGTTTTGATTTATAAGTTGTTTTACTTAAATAAGTTATTAAATATGTCGAAATGCATTTTGTTCTCTTTGTGTATGTGTGCTTTCATTTCAGTCAGTTAATCAGTTTTTTAAAATATTTTCACTTGGATATAGCTACTCCCACCCCCTCTAGTGTGCTAGCGGCCCCCTAGGGGGGCGCGCCCCAAAGGTTGAGAATCGCTGGTATGTGCGGTTTACCGCAGACAAAATACTGTATACTCTGCATGACAACATCCTGAGTAGATGACTATTCATTAAATGAACGAAAAAAAATAGCGCTTTCACTAAATATTTTCGATTTTATTTTACTCACATTGATTGGAACCGATGTTAATAATTATATTTTGTTTGATGTATGTGCAATTAGCTTCAAATGCAATATGCTTTTTCATTTTCTGTTTGTCATTTGTCAGTTGTCAATTTTAAAATACAACCTTCGCACAGGTACAAGCTATAAGTTGGCCAAATTTCATTGCAATCTATTGAACGGTTCGGCAGCACATTAGATACGAACAAACAAAAATTCATTTTTATATATTAGACAAGTCGAAAGGTCCAGAAAACAACAGTGTTATGTAACAATAGTGGAAAATGAAAAATTCGCATAGATATAATGTTAAAGGAAACTACGAATTAGACGAGGCAATACACCTCGTACAATAGGTATAGCATATAAGAGATAAGTATTCAGTTACTTTAATATTTTTCACAGTAAAAAGCATGAAACCTCTGTGACAACATTTTAATAGTTCAATAAATTTCATGTATATAAACTGCTATTTCTATTCAATTTTCTATTTAATTATTAAATACATTTAAATCTATCCTATCACTGTTAATCATTTATATATTTCGCATATTTAATTTTCCTTGTCTTTGTAATTTAAACAAACGAATTTGTTTCCTTGTTTGAATTGCATATTTCTTTCTAATGTATGCGTACCTTTCCTCAAGTATTATATCTAAATTTATATAAACGTAAAATCTTCAATATATACATCAAAGAATAACCGTAAAAAGAAGAACATCTTCAACAAATAATTTAAAATCTAAATTTAATCTATAAGTTACTCCCAAATGGTTGATATATCGATTAATGGTTTGACATAATTCAACAAAAAGCAGCTTTGGTTTATATACATGCACTGAAGAATTAAATTCAGAGTTTTTAAGCATAAATCATTTTTCAAAACATTAGGTATACATCGCAAAAGTATTAAATTTCTAAAATTGGGTGATATGGAAAATTTGTGATTATAAGTGATTGACAAAATTAAATGTATGTTATTAAATGTATTATTAAATTAAAATGTATATTATTAATTGTAATTAAATGTATATTATTATATTATGTTAATTAAAATGTATATTATTATATTATGTTAATTAAAATGTATATTATTATATTATGTTAATTAAAATGTATATTATTATATTATGTTAATTAAAATGTATATTATTATATTATGTTAATTAAAATGTATATTATTTTTAAGGCTGCGTAGCTCATTTTTACATAATGTTTTATTTTGCACATTGCACTCTAATATTTTAATATTTCTAATATTTTTAGCGGAAGAAAAAAAAAAGCTTTATATTTTGTATTTTTTTTTAAATATTTAGAATTCCTCTTTTCGTATACAGTTATGAAATACTTAAAAGTTATTTTTTTACAAAGCATTCAGCTATTTTTGTTTTCAATTTTATATATTTGTAAGGACTTTGAAGCCATCATGAAAAATTTTCTTTTAGTAAGCAAGAATAATATTATCACTTTTACATAATGTTATTTTGCACATTGCAATTTAATATTTCTATTTAAGTAATTAGATTTTTTTCGCAAGGGAAAGAAAAGCCTTTTTTTGTATTAAAACATATTTTGAATTCCTATTATTGAATACATTTATTAAATACTTAAAAGTAACTTTTTTGTAAAACAGTCAGCTTTTTTTTTGTTTCAATTTTATATATTTGTAAGGATTTTGAAACCGTCTTGAAGAATTTTCTTTCGGTAAGCGAGAGAGAAAGAAATAATATTATGTGAACCAGTTTAAAGCATATAATTTAAATGAATGCTCTGTTTTATTCACCTCTATTTATTTATAATACTGTATAAGTTAACAAAATGGATGAATTTGCTATCAATTTTTATAAAATAAACGTCAGAAACTTCACGTATAAAAATATAAAAGGATATTAAAAAACCAATTTGCTATACAGGTCATTATTCTTTTCATTAAAAAAATTATAAGAAAGAAGCAAATACTTAACATAATTCTGCTTTAAAATTATGATATTTTAAATGTTATCCCATTGGCTTTATAGCTTTATTTTCAGAATATTTTAATATTTATACTAGAATCTCATTATTTCAAAATGTACAAACACGTTTTAAATTTAGCATTTGTAAATTAAGATTATTTTAAAAACCTTTCTAGCACGGTGTTGAAGAAATTTGGAAAGTACTAAATAAATAAATATTTGCAAATATTAACAAATTAAACATACTATGACAGCCCATAGTTAGCCTTTAAAAATAATAAGCGCAAAATACAATTTTGAATTCTTTTCTGTAACTGAATAGGTTTTACTGACGAATTATGCTATTTTCGAAAAGCTGCTGTCTTAAAAGATTATCTTTCAATGCATTAAATTCATTGCTCAAATGGAAACAAACATGTGCATATTTTCTGCTATTTTTAGAACTAAATGGGCATTTTTCGTGACTTGAGAATAAATTTTTAGGAGTGGCAAATAAAAGAAATATTTATAGCTTTTATAGTCAAGCCCTTTCAAAACCTTCGTTTGTTTATAGAGGGATATAAAAAAGCGTTTTATGTATGACTATTCAGATATTTTAATTTAATACAACTGTTTAAAAAAAGTAAAAGATCTTGCTTCTAAGATACGTTTTAATGTCTTTATAAAATAAAGTTTAAATTTCGAAATTTACTTATACCAAGCGTTATTGTATTTTTCTGCATAGAAAATGTTTAAATGATTGTGAAATTAGGTG
>JAPMOR010125855.1:3487-16522 GCA_026543865.1 Argiope aurantia
TTTTTTTATGTTAAGGATTCATTTCTTGCAATATATCTTATTTATTTATTTATATAATAATGAATCCATTTGATGCAAAAATGTATTTGCCTAAAATATTTAATTTTACTGAAAATATTTTCACTTATTTAATACAATATGATTTTTGGCTCATTAATCTTTATGTATATATACACTCAGCTAAATACCTGAACCCTTAGTATTTCCCGAGTCGTCACACAAATGTCTTCCCTTCTGTGAAAATTTTACAATGTCCTTCAATAGATTAATCTCCTACAAGAATTTGCTGAAACTGGATTTTGAACAATTACTGCTTTATTATTTATCTACAAAATCAAAGAAAACTATTACAAAGTTTTTATATGGAGTTGTTCTAATTTCTTTGTTCTAGTCGAGTTTTGTCTCTTCATAATAATTACATTATTTCCATTCTCTGTTATGAGAATCTGGTACACGGTTGGTTTAACAATTATATATATTAGATTATAAATAAAAATCAATAATAAAGGGTATTAATATCGAAGGGCACAATTGAAATTAAAAATAGAGTAAGTACCTTTCAAGATTGATTGATTTCCTAATAGCTTATCTTTTAGTAAGTATAAACTGATAATTTTATGCAAAAAATGTCTCGTTTAAATGTGATATAATCGATTCTCATGTGTTCTATAGTTCTTGAACTTCAGAATAAACCTTCAATTCATTTAAAAAAATTACTATTATTTAAAGTTTTAATAATATGAAAAAAGGGAATTTTAATATTACTTATCAATCAAATCCTTACAATCGAAGATTGGATGGAAAAATGTAGCTTATTTCTTGATTCAGTAATGAATAAGATTTTAAACAAATTGATTTATAAACTTTTATTATAGCAGGTGTAATTTTATATCTCTTTAAAAAAGCATATTTCTTCGTTTTTCAAAGTACTTGGATTTTAACTTATATATTTTTATTCCGTAAGTATTTTTCAATCTGTTTCATCTAATAATTCAAGAATATAGTTATTTTATAACAGTTTTCAAAAGCATTAATCCAGAACTTAGTCAAGTTCTAAGCTACAATTAAATTAAATTTATTTCCACTAAATAGACGCGAGATCTTTTTCGATACGACGTTGCAATTCTAGACAATGGTGCAATAACCCATTCTCAAAAGTGTTTCACCTCGCTATCAGAAACACTTTTGATTTTAAAATATTTATGATGTTATGAGTCGAAATACATGCCACATGAATCCTGGCCCTTTATCCAGGATTATGACAGTTGAAAACCATGTGGATATTTTACAAAATCCTGATCCTTTATCCAAACGAACACAAAGACCAAAAAACCTGGATCGTCACATTAGAGTATCAACGTATAAATAACTTATTATTTCAAGTTAAAAAAATATGTCTTACTCTGATTGACATTTAAATTTACTTGAGACAATAATTTGAACAATTAATAAGAAATATATTTGAAAGCCATATTTGAACTATATTATGTTATAAATTCTAATGATCAAAAGTAAGCCAACTTATTCAGAATTTAAATTCCTTTATATCTGAAGAATGCAATGGATTAAAAACTATCAATATTGAATCGTTGGATTTTGAATTGCACTCACTTTATGTACAGCAAGTACTATAAAGTGACAACACTAATAAAAGCTAGCAAGTAAGTCATAAGAACTTATTTAATTAATAGTTATAAATAATAACCGATATTTTTGATATAAAATAGCCCTCTGCGATTCGTTTAATATTTATGATAAGCTCTAATAGGTTTTAATGTTAATTTCAGAAGAAAACGTGAAAGAAAGGCAGTTTCAATTTCACATTACAGTATTTATGTCATTAAAAATTAATTTGCGCCTATTAATCAAAGGATGCACAATTTTCTTCATTTATTGTCATCATTATGATTCAGTAATTAGCTGTTTATGCACAGTTGGGAAATTTTGCTATTAAAAATATTCTTTAATAAAATATCAGACTTTCACTTTAATTGTTTTGTATTAATTGTTTGTATTTAATTGTTTTATTTAATATATTTAAAGCAATATAAAGCCACATGAAAAAGAAAACAGTTTCAATTTCAAGCTGTAATATTTAATATCATTATAAAATAATTTGCATCTCTTTTAATCAACTGGTGTGCAATTTTATTTTATTGTGATCATGAAGATTCAATAATGAGCCATTCATGCATAAGTGGAAATTTCGCTATTAAAAACTATGCGTTCCTAAAATATTAGATTTACGCTTCTATTTAATAGTTTTTAATATATTTAAAACGATCTAAATGAAATCTCATTATTTAAACTGTTTTTATATTTTCATAAATATTTACCGAATTTTGTCTGCTTTTCTCAAAATGTGCAATAAATTAATATCCTTTTTATAAAGGCACTTTTATAATGTTTCAAAATAAAATTAATTCGGAAAATTATCCAAAAAATTGCGCAGAAACGAAATTTTGAATGAAATTAGAAAAACCACTGCCTTGAAATCACATAAATAAACCCTCATGTTTGAAGCCTAAGAAAGAATAAAATAGCATTTGCAATTTAAAAGTAGATTCTATGCACTTTTGAATAATTTCTGCGTCATACGAAAGAATCAAATAAAATTCACTTTATCTGACTTTGTCTATCACTCTACGTTTATTCTTCATTTTCTTATGCTGATGATAATTAGTGAGTCTTTGCTTCCAATTTGCTCATATCTATCCAGCATTAAGGCAGAATTGTACGTTCGAAAAGAAAGCATACCTTTGAATCGATGCTAAAAAACCCTTCCAAGTCAAATTCTTATTTTAAAGACAAAATAACAGCAATATTCTACCAAATTGAAGTCTCCTCGCATTTAAAAAAATTAGGGCCGAATAAAACGGATCAAATACTATCCCTAAAGTATACCAAATCGATTAATCCTGAGACTTAATAGAATTTCCATTACAGAAATTTCAAAAATAAAAGATATTTGAACCATATATATAAACCATATATCCATATTAGATAAATAAAATAATCAATTTTTAAGTTTTGCAATCAATTTTTATCATTTTATTTAGGTCTAAATAAACAAAGAAAAGAATTTCAGTTGTTTAGGCACTCAATGAAATAGATTAAAAATTGAAAGATGTTTTTTTAATGATGTAAATCCACTTTAAAAAAGGACTGATGGTTGTAAATGTTTCAAAAATTTGGCAGATTAAAATAAATCACATAATGTAAGATACTGATTCTAATATAGAACAATAAAAATATGCTGTGCATTCATTTATAAATAATTATCTAGAATCATTATTCTGCTTTTCAAACACTTCCATAAACACACCTCATTCCAAAATTATCCCTATGGTATCGCCATGAATTGCAAGCAGAAACACCCCATTGCACTTCAATGCATCCCTCTTTACTTCTTTTGTAGCATTGTCCCGTTATCCTTTAAGGTGCAGTTCATCTTTGGCTCCCTCACCTAATATATCTTGGCCGAAGGTAATCAGAGCAGAATAGCAACACGAGTCTAGACGCCGCCAATTTGGGTTGGCGACGCGCCGTCCATCACTTGGCGACATTGATTCGATTTGTGCTTTCCAACGGTGGGCGTCAGAAATAATGGGTTACTGTGTCCACTAGTAGCATCCATTGTCCAGGCTGGACGCATCGGATATTCCATTTATAGAAATGGTTGTTTTATTTATTTAAGAGAAAAGAGAATTGAGGTGTAGTCTGGTTCGGTGAAATGCCGACAAATGATGATAAATTTATTTCTAACATTTTGGCATGTCTATCTTTGTATAATGGTTAGTATTTCAAAGGAAGGTTAGTGCTTTTTGTTTGTTGGAGTTCCAGACATTCGTAGGTAAAAGGAATTTGGAACACGAATGTTTATATTTATAAATACAATAATAACATACATAAATCATATAAATGTGGAACCATTTTTCTGAAGTTAGGTCACTTTGAAAAATAAAGCAGGGTCGATGAAATAAATGGGGAAAAAACTCCTTTCTAATACGTAAAATTTACGTTTATTTAATTTAATAGTGATATTTTTATAACACTAATTGTTTGGCTATATTTGTATTTTTAATATTTATATATTAACAATATTTACTTTTGTTTTATTTTGTGCACTGTCCCAACGAATTTTGTTATTATTTTTATATTATACTATTGTTCTGGCAACTGGTTTGATTTCAGATACCACCAAATTTATTATCATTATATTTTTGAAATTTTTTTTGAAAAAATTATTATTATTTTAATTTTTTGGATTTTTTTTGAATAGTTGATGTAGTTTGAATTTGTATCTATGGCCACACTGTGCTTCAGGCAAGTTTTTCTGTTTCTTTATTTGTATGCCTTTCTTGTCTGAAATGGGACAATAAATCGTTATGGCATGCAAGAACTCTCATATTTTAGTCCAAAGCGATTATTTATATTATTTCATTTTATAAATCCGATCTCATAGTTCTTCTACATTTTAAGAAAATTCCTTCAAATATTGCTCTTAATTTATTATATTTCTTATTTCTATAGCCAGATTAGCTCCTTGGATATTAGTCCGGCTGATTTTCTAAAAAACTTAAGTACCAGTACTTTAAAATCAAATCCTTCCATTATAAATGGAATCATTAATTCATTAAATTCTTCATCTTTTTAATTTTAGGTTTTGATAGAATAGATTTATGAATTCTTTAATTGCAAATTTTACCTGATATCTTTATCAGACTCTTCATAAACTTCTGAACTGTTTCATTTTATCTGTCTAGACACATTTTCAATTAACATATCTTCATTTTGTTTCAATCAACACTTCAGACGTTACATTTAGTATTTGTATGAAATTGCAACGCCTATGGGCAATGTTTAAGAAATTATGTTTATAAATATGGCAATTCAAAGCACTTGAAAGATGAGCTGGAATGAATACCTCAAATTCAAAGGTTTAATGTGTAATAGGCAGTTTCTGAAATTATTTGCAAATATACATGCTTTAAGAAATCTTTAATAATGTGTCTATTTTAAACTAATTTCGGGGAAATTCGCAATGATACTCCGATGTCTCAGGTGACTATCGTTGTCGTTTTTGCTGTTGACCAGCTGAATGAATATGGCTTTTACAAATAGGGATAGTCCAAAACCGAATCTTTGGTCTGCAAATCTTGTAATGATCGAAAATTCTAATATAGCATGAACATGGAATAATTTTTCCTGTTTGGAAGCATCTACAAAGAAAAGCAATGAATGGAAATATAAGTATATTTCAAGTCCAGCCTGTGGAATGAGCGAGAATATAAGATTGTGAATAATAGACGGACATTTTCATTACGGTTGGAGTGATAAAAATGCCCTTTCGGAAACTAGCGACTTATTATATGAAATTCATATACAATATTTCTTTAATAATTTACTTTAACGTCTCCTGGGTCATATGCACCATCTTGGCTGCACTGACTTTCCCAGAGATCAAAATATTACTTCTTTCCTCTCTGTGGATTTCGTCTCTTTTTGTTATCCAGTAGATTTGAACCACAAACTGACTTCTCCGACCCGCCGGAAGGCACACGGAAATATCTAAATGGCCGGATAGCCCCAGCAGCAACACTGGGGCGAACTGTGGGTGAGTCCTAAAGACCATAACAGGCTACGGTACCCATTATATGTGAAGTAAATTTGGCTTCCTACCGTTTAGTAGTTTCAGTTCTTTCAAATAAGGGAAGATATTTTATGTCCACTTTATATCGTGCAATTTGTTAAAAAAAAAGAGTATAATTTAGGTAAAATTACTTACAAAATTTTTTTCTTAAATATTATGCACTTTCTCTTATATATTTTGCCAAATACATTTAATTTAAATTAATAGAACGTGGTAGAATAAAGCATGCATTGGTTAGAATAATGACACACGTGTTTCATTGAAGAGAATGACTATCCCAAATAAATCATCTTGCACATATATCAACTCGTATCCCAATCCCAGCATACAGAAGAGGTTGCCTCAAATTAAGAAACGAACTGGAAAACATTTTTGATTGCAGGAATATAAGTTAATGTAAAATAAATGAGATTAAAAAATAAAGTGTGTTGTTTGTGCTTTTCAATTCTAATAAAGAGTAATTTAAATAAAAATCTAAAACGTTATTCAAATTCATAAAATTTCTTCCTTAGAATGATTAACTTATATTGATCCTAAGATTTGGTAAATTAGTTGAATGAAATAAAATGGTCAGCTAGAGACAACTCAAATAATTTTTTCAAATGTACTTGCGTATTAAAATAGGGGAAAAAACTATGGACAAAAAGATATATCGCATTTATCAAGAATTAGTTCATTTTTTTAATACTTTTATAGATTTTATTTGGTAATTTCTATTTCTTTATATCTTAAGCATCGACAATAACGCGTTTGGTCATAAACATGAAACATTAAAATCTGCCATCTCTCAATGTCAACTCGTTCATGAGAAATAAATCCCCCCCCCCAGAATAAATATGGAAACAATTAATTCAGACTCATCTTCCAATTTCAGCATTCTTGAAATATCCTAAATACAAATTACAGAACTTTCTCAGAAATAATATCATTCATTACGTCTGTCGTCGTTTCACAAACAATAATTTGAGCAAAACGACTTTTCTAATCACGTTCAAAAGTATTTAATGTGTTTCCTTTAACAGAATGTATTGGAGCTCATTTCTTTTGATAAAAGATGGTGCCCTGAAAAATTTCAGAATAAATATAAATAGGGAAAAATGCACTTGTTAAGGATGATGCACGAGACTGATGAACTAAAACTGAAATTTGTCCGATTTCATTTCACATTCATGATATGCTGGTTAATTTATTGATCACATTATTGTTATATATGACAGCCAATTTCAAATTTGGTTGGATTATTTTTAATAAGCATCATCATGAACAAAAAAAGACCATTGTTTCCTTCTACTTCTTTTTATTCCAAAAATCTAAATATGTAAATATTAAAGCAATAACAATTATTCGTTTAAATAATTGTTGAACAGCATATTAAATCTCGTTTCTTTTTTATCGAAGCATAAACGTTTTTCGTTATTTAATATTAAACCAAAAATCACGCTTTCTTGAGTACACATTCAACACCTGTTTCACTTTTTCTAAAGTACAGGGTGGTTATAAAAAAAAATCCTTATATATGAAACCGTAACTATCATACTATTCATAGAAAAATAACAAAAATTTGTTTCAGCTAGAGAATCATATGGAAAACAAGAGACAGACTATAATAATAACGGTTACGCTGAAAAATTTTCAAATGGTAACACCAACTGTTTTTATTGGTATGCATTCTCCATAGCAAAATAACAATAAATGAAATTTGCACGGAAATCACTGACGCAAGACAGACTTAAAAGACAAGAGAAAATAGCCAATAACAGCAGAGAAGTAAGAGAAAAAAAACCTACTTTATTGTGTTTCACAAATCTTCTTCAATCACGATGACACTATGCATGCGGCAGATGGTGCCTGGAACCAAAGCACGCGTAATGTGAAAAAGAAATTGTTGAATTTCACCACTCTTTTGGGCACACCACAGTTGTTTTCTGTATGATGTCAGAATTTATTTTTATTTACTTCATTTTTCTACATTTAGTTACATTATTAGCAAACAATACTCAACAATATCTTAATGTTATCATTATAATATTTTTAAGCAATTTTTGTCAATAAGATAATTGATGCCGGCTATGGATGTATAAGGTTTTCTTCTCCTTGTGAAATGTTCCAAGATGTTTCATTTTTTTCTTACTTATAATTAACGTATGTTATAAATTGATTTAAGATGTAAATCTATTATTATTTGATAAAGTGCAGAATCGGCAAATGATTGAGAGTGAGGCATAATTGTCTCTCCTGCTGTTATGCAAAATGTTTTTCTTTTATTTTGTGCTATAATGATAAATGTAATATTAAAACAATAAAAATGCCTTGGTTCGATTTTCATTTTTTTGTACAATTACCTTATGCCCATATTATTGAAAAATGAATCATTTGAACTGAAAAATTTAAATCTTTCGAACACTATGTAGCTACTTCGAGTCGAATATATCACATTG
The DNA here is from genome assembly GCA_026543865.1 of Argiope aurantia. Classification (NCBI taxonomy): domain Eukaryota; kingdom Metazoa; phylum Arthropoda; class Arachnida; order Araneae; family Araneidae; genus Argiope; species Argiope aurantia. The sequence goes on from JAPMOR010125855.1 coordinate 11,579, forward strand.
TGTTTTGAAGGGATATTGTGATAAACATATATAAATATTATTGAATTATTTTAAGCTAAATATTTAGGATGCATATTGTTTTATGTTAATTATCATAATAATTAATCCAGAACTTCAGAGTTAAATTTTATCAAAAGATATTTCTCATTTTAATACCAATTTGTGCCCAAATATTTTACTACATTATCCTTTTTAGCATTTCTCTTATTTATATGAATCTAAATAAATTTTATGATTCAATTTAAAATGCATCAATATTTTGACGTTAATTATTACTGATTCTAATAAAGAATTAAATAAAACTATAGTTAATTTGCTAATTGGAGTAATGTGGCTCCTGTTCGTATGACCATTTATAAAAAGAACGCATGTGTTATCGGTGTAAACTTACAGAGAAATAAATAATTTTAAATGTGCATTTTTGAAATAAAAATATATGTGGTTCATAATGGCGATTTATTACTCCTTTTTCAACCTTAAGGGAAAAATGTTTATCTATTTCTTTAATGGTTATTTATTTTTTAATTCAGCGTTCGTATACCCAAGAAGAAAATTAAAAACTTTGCCCAAGATATTGATAAAACTTTTATCGCTTTTGTAAGCACATAGATAAATTATATTCTTTTTTCAATATTTATCTAATTATAAAGCTTTACAGGTATATAGGCAGATTTTATCAGACAAAGAGCAGAAATAACTCTTAATCAAGTTATGTATTTAATTTTTAAAAAATTAAATTCACTATAAGTGAATGAGTATCAAAATTATGTTAAAAAACTGTTCAATTTTTAACACTTTTAAATAATTTAAATAAAAAATAAGTGTTGCAATGAAAGAGCAAAGAAAATGTTTTTTATACATCATCAGAGATCTTTAATTGCTTTTCATTTGATCATTAACTTTCAGTCTTAGGAAAGTTTCTTATAAAGTATCAATTTAAATCACTCCTTTCATTATTTTCTCTTTCTTGACTCCATAAATCTATAATTAAGTGTTTTATATTTTTAGGTACTGAAACTGGAAAAATCCTTTTTGCCTTTGTTACAATCAGCATCATTTTAAGAAACATTTTTTTTTTCTGTTAAGATGGCTGGAAATATAATGTCGTTTTTGTTTAATTATCTAAATAAGACATATGTTTAATTCCAATGTTGCTAATAAAGATTCCGCAAAGATAAGGGCGATTTCAATTTTTTGAAATATTATATCTTTATATGAAAGTTAAATTTTTATAAAAAAAAAATAAGAACGTTTCTGTGGTGAATTTTAGTAACAAAAATGCAAAATAAATGCTTTTATTTTTATTTTCCTAAATTAAAATATATAAAAAATATATATTGATTTTGATATATCCATATAGAAATTCAGTAAATGTTACCCTGTAGTTTAAAAAAATATAAAATCTGAAAATAAATTGTTGATATTAAATAAAATTACTACTAATAATAAATCAAAATGTTTCTCGATAAAGGCGAGTTTTTAAAACTCAATATGCCTTTTCCTGGGATTATACTTTGAATATTTGAATCAGTTCTTATGTAATAAATAAATCCAAATTTAGAGCATGAAGAATAACATAGTTAATTCAAAATGGGTTTTTCTCATAGAATAACATATTTGAATAAAATACTTATTTTTTTAAATATTTCAATAGAATTACTAGCCTTACATTCTCAGCTTAAAAATAAATTTTTCAAAATTATTTTCATTATTAATTCATTTATTTTCTAAGAAAAGAAACATTAAAAATATACAACAACCAAAAGAAAAATCTTAATTAAGTGGTTAACCATTATATATAATAAAAGCACATTAAAAAAGATTTTTGAAAAATCAAATGCTGATCGGTGTGATTTATGCATACATTTTGAAAGATTTGATTTTGAACATTTGTTCAAAATTTTACTATGAATATTTCGAAAATGCAGAAAACTCTATTTAAACGTATATTAACAATAAAAGTCAACATTTATCAGAGTATTAATAGTTATTTTATTTGCAATAAAAATGAATAATTGAAGTTTTAACATATGTTCCATTAATGTAAAAACTTTTGATCCCCTTATCATTATTGCTGTTTTTTACTGGGAAATATTATCAGATTCTTTTAGTTGAGATTCAGCGATGCAAAATCCAATATTCAAATTTGTGGGAAATCTTTTGCTTATCTAACGAGAAAGAACTCTGAAAGAAGAACAGAATGTCAGTCGATATTTTTTTCTTTCTTTTAAAAGCAAAATAAGGGAAAATTCTTCTATCTACTTTCATGAAAGTGCAAAATAGGCTCGCGTTTGAATTATTTCTCCATTCTTTTGAAGAAGTCATCAATCAAAAAGTTTGAAAACAAATTTCCGTACTAAATTGCCATGCCAGGCAATTTAGAAAGATATAGTGTTTTATGACCTTTGTTTTCTATACATATTAAATTATAAATTTTACACAACCGGTAAGATAAAGTCATTTTAAAATACCTCTTCTTTTTCCCTAACTTTGTTTTGAAGCTAAAAAAGTTCACTTGATTTTATCAGTGTTTTTCCTCCTTACACTAAATTGCAAATATATTATCTACAATATGCTTGATAAAATAAAATTGTATCAACTGATACAGAAAATTTGCTGTTGCTTCTGTTTCATACATAAATTAATAGTTATGACTTATATAAGACGCTTAAAATTCTTTTTTAATAATATTTGACAATTTTAAATAACTGCAAAAGTTTAAAAACGAAAAATGATTTAAAAACTTAGAACAACGTATTAGCACATTTTGATTCAAATATCTCTAAATATTTGTAGTAAATATAAACTAATTTTATATAATATTTTTTTTAAATCTAAGTCATTATATTTTCAGGACATAAACCTAAATACAATATTCGTTTTAGATTTACGAATATGTTTAGTTGATGCTTTGCAAATTTAAATTATTTTATTATCTGTTATGCAAATTAAATATTTTGAAATATGGTGCTAGCTATGTTTCACTCAAATTTATATAAGGACACATTAAATTAAGGATTTTTAAACCTCTTTAATAGCAACAACGAATTAACGAAAGATATTTTAAGCAATAAAATTGGTTTTCAATTAAAAAAAAGCTTTCTAGAGAGAAAAACATTAGAGTGACTACAACTTTAAGTGGACGTAAAAGTTGAGTACATATTGTTAAAATACCTTTTAACGAAAAATGAAATTTATAAAAAACGATATAGAAAATCAATTAGCTACACTGAATGTTTTTTTTTGTTGTTGTTGTTGGTTAAAAATAAAAGAAGGCCTTTCTACATCTTGAAAAGTGAGTGAAGTTTTTTCAAAAAATTAATTCTTTCACTATTTTTATTGATACAAACTTGCATAAAAATTACCATTATGAGCTGTATTAATTAAATTTGCTACCAAAAATTTTCTTTTTTGTCTACGCCTGTCATAAACAAAGCACTGATATTTCTTTTAACATTAAATTTATCTTTCAAAAGTGTTTTTTATTAGGTAAATCCAGAGGACACGTTCTGTAACATGTGTCAGGATATTGTACGATGTCTATTAAAATGTTATTATATAGATAAACATCTTAGTCTTTTTTTACTTAATATTGCATTAATATTTTTTAAAAAAATCCATAGACATTAACAATTTAAAAAAAATCTCAGATATAGTCAGGGTTGAAAATAAGCATTTAATTAAAGAATATCCATAAAAATAAAGCAAATGTAAGACAATTATAAATATTCTTGTACCTTTTATATCTCATCGGTAGTTAAGAATAACTGTGTAAATCAGGCTAATTCCTTTTAATGTTATTTTTTCTATCGGTATTCAAAGGAAGACAGATAGTGTAGTTCCGACAGCATTAGATATGAGTTGAAGAGAGTAATTAAAAAGCTTTAAATGTTAATTAAATTATATTTGTTTTAAAGAAGAGTTTTAATTGTCCCTGGACTATTCTACACCAAAACTTATCTAAAGTTTCAAAAAATATAGCTGAAAATTTATTGTGAAATAATTTAATAAATAAAGAGTTAATACTTTTGTAAAATTACAAGATTAAGCGATTTAATAAAATAATTTAAATTCATCTTACACGTAAAAACTTTCACTAAATTTAAGCAGTTTTGTATTTTTCACTTTCTATCAAAGCTTGAAATTTAATAAGAACAAATTCTCAAAATTTGTTGACTCTTTGATATTGTGAAGCAAAAATTGATTGATTGATTGTGAAATTTATAAAGTGTGAAGTAAAAATTTTAGGTATTTAGTTGTAGGGTTTTTAATGTTATTTTTACAGAAAAGTGTGCTAAATATAGTTGAAATTCCAAAAAAAAAAAAAAAAAAATTCTCAATATATGAAAATATTTTGAAAAAATAATATATTGAAGCACTACGAATGACCATAATGGGCTTCCATTTTGTTATTTGTTTATTTCTTTCTGAAGGCAAGCAAAGTTTGCCATGTCATAAAGTTCAACAAAACAAATTTTGAATGGTCTGGATGTGAAGCCATACTACTATTATCTTACTTATTACGGACTGACGGCAAGTGAAGTTTCCTGTTTCATAAGTTTCAACAAAACAAATTTTTGATGTTGCTACATTCTATCCTTTAACACTTTCTGGCACCTCCATCTTCACAAGAATTTTTTTTGTTATATAGAAATCCTTAAAAATTCATCATAAAAAATTCATAAACATGATTAAGTTCCTAAATGATCACGTAGAATTATTCCAATCAGATTAACTATATCAATTTTTTCATGTAATCTTTGTAAAACTCCCCGCATTTTATTCCTACTAAGCCTCTTAACAGTATTTCAGTAGTAAAAATGCTTTATTTTTTTTCATTCATAATGTACATTATCATTTTCATTCAGCCAATTTCTTTGTGCTCTAATATTTTTCATTCCAGTTTTTAACATTTTTTTATAAATATGTGTTCATATTTTTTTT
>JAPMOR010125855.1:18870-34806 GCA_026543865.1 Argiope aurantia
TAATTTAATATTAACAATGGTTCAAGTGTGGTATAATTTAATATTAACAATGGTTCAAGTGCGGTATAATTTAGTATTAACAATGGTTCAAGTGCGGTATAATTTAACATTATACACCACTTCATTTGTCTAAATTTCTGTCCACGAAATTAAATTATAGTGTTCACACACAGAAGATCAATATTTTTGAAACATTTCGTTCAAAAATTCGTACCGAGTTATAATATCAATGAAAACCTACGTGCTAAAATTCATCTATATAGTTATTTCTCTTCTCCAATTATATTCTTCTTCTGGGAAGGGACGGCTTTACTGCTGATACATTCATAAAGTTTCTAATAGAATTCCGTGGTTTGGGGAATAATAGCTACATAAAAATTGCACTCTTTGGTTTTGTACTTTGAAATTATCATTAACACAAAAGGACCAATAAGCAGTCATAATTCTGAGAATAAGGTTTTTGGAATAGGAGAGATATAAAACATAGAGACAAATCAAAGTACTGAGATAAAATATTTTGGCAATTACAACATATTTCTTTTTAAATTAAATATTCGAAAAATAAAAAGAGAATATATTCTCTTGATTGATTTGTCTCTTAATATGATTTGTCACCTGCCAGGCAGATGATCAGCCATTTATTGCTGTAAAATGCTATAATCTTTAAATTGAAAAATATGAAAAAAGTGGAAAGATTCATTTATTTATGTATAATATTCTAAGACAATTTTTTTTGCGCAATGATTAAATGAAATTATCTTTTTTTCAAAGATAACATTGGATGTAGCCGTATTTAATATTTATTACTGGATATAAGAAAAGATTTATATAATTCCTTACCCTAACTTTAAATCTTTCGAAAACATCATTTTTAGTACATCATTTTTTCCTAAAAATTTAATAGTTCCCAGTTCCAATTGAAATATGCGACATATATCTAATTGGTCGTTTCAAATACGCACCACAGCAATTGAACATTTTTCATAATTTTTTTTTCACATTCTAGTCTCATATTGGTCCATATCTTTAAAATCTGAATGTTATGCATTGGGATAAACTGTTGGAAGAAAAAATATGTTCCACTAAATCATTAAACTTTCAAATACGGGGAAAACAAATGGTTTACGGTATGGTGTGGACAATTGCATGGAGGGAAAAAAATAAATCTAATTTTTGGAAAATCTTTGAGATAAAAATTTATGGAAGAGAATTTTATGGTTTTTGAAAAGATAAATCCATTTCGAAAGCAATTAAAAATTATGTAATGGTGGATGCCACAGTTATAAGTAAAAAACAAGATAAAGACTCAATATAGCGAGATGAATCTACGTATTTCAATTCTTTTAAAATGATTCATTTTTTTTCCTTGGCAAACATTTGTTATGTTTTTAACGAATAGAAAACCTCAGTTTTACTATGTAAGTTTACAACGCTCTCTTTGTCAGATAAGCGATATTATAAGAATTGTTTTACAATAATTTTTAGCGCTTTGTTATTGGTTAAACTAGTTTCTAATAACAGTTGTCAAATTAAAAGAAAATAACGTAAATTAATTAAAATTTAAAAGCAGATTTTTTTACCTTTTTAGAGTGTCTGTGTAAACAGCCAGTCAAATAATAATTTAAAAAAAATTCAATAGTTGTATAATAATAAGTTTTACAAAGAATATAAATATATCAATAACATATTCCTCACCCATTCTTTGTTAAATATGTGTAAAAAGATTTTTCATATTGACATTACTATATGCACTTTTCAAGTATTGCGAAATTATTCTTTAAATATAAATAAAAAAAATTAACATCATCTGGGTTTAATTTGCCCCTGGGAGGTGAGTTTGGCACCGAAGCAGTAAGTTTAAACAGAGAACATAGATAATGGGATAAGTATTCTGAGACTACATTTTCTCATTTAGTTTCTAAATGTAACAATGCTATTTTATGCAATATTCGTTACGAATGATTCAAGAAGTTACAGAAGAAAGTAAACATCGAATAAACATTGTAAGGAAACTTTTTGTTTTGAAAAATCTACTTCTAGTGAAAAAAATCGAGACTTCTGAAAGCAAACGAATTTCGATGCCAAAGATAATATATTTTCATTTTGTTGTTTTGCAAGCCAATTTAGTTGTTTGATAGTTTGAGATTAATTTTTTCCCGTTATGATATAGTTTTGCATCTAGAAAATATTTACTTTGTAATGTAAATTATTTTACTTTTGTTAAATTTATTTTTGTCATTTACATTAACTATAAGAAATGCGAAATTTTTTTTATATCTGTTGCAGATTTGTCTGGATTGAATCAAAGGAAATTAGAGATTATTAAGTTTATAAGATATTAGAGATTATTAAGTTTGTCACTAGAGACCCTAGAAGCTGATTTTAAACCATTTCACAACATAAGAGTACCCACAGAGAAGAAAAGGGCCCCCAAGAGAATTTCAAGTTTGAAAACTTAGCTGACCCTTAATTTTCTCCAATGTGAAGTAATAATCTCTATAGTTTAGATTTTAAAACGATATCAATTGCATAGTTACGCGATAACAAATAGATTTACTAATAATCATACTCGGCAATGATTCGATGAAATAATTCTCTGGCATTATCTTGATTTTATTAGATATCTGGATTCCTGATTATAATAATTAAATAGTATAATCAGTTAATCGAATGTATTTACCCATTTAGGTTATCAATGAATATGCCTAATATTTCATAACAGTGAATTTGTCATTGAAATATATTGAAAAAAAATAACCAGTGCAAAGAATCCAAAGAAAATTTGGAAATAAAGTTTATTAATAAATCATTTAAGAATCAAATTTTGTTGTAAAATGTTTTTGTTATCTAAAAAAATAATAGTTAGAACAGAGACTTTCTAAAATACATATACAAAACCAACTTGCTTTATATCAAAGTCAAAATCTTTGATTTATGACAAAGAACTGAATATATCTTCATTAAAAGAAACAAAACTAAATCATAAATTATTTATAAATCGAAAAGAAGTTGCATTTCGGAAATATAGTTCTTCGTTCGATTTCGATGAATTTCTAATCCTTCAGTATTTGGTAATAGTTGATTGAGTATCTTTTAAATAAGGAATTAATAAGTAACTGATTATCTTTTAAATAAGGAATACACTATTCAGACAGAATTTCAAACCAACAAGATAGTTTTTGCTAACCGATAAATATTCATTGTAATTTACTTTTGAGAGACAATGAATTTATTATTTTAATTTCGAGCCATTGCTTTACAATTGCTATCTTGTTTATTAATTTAGATATACTAGCATAGAATTCATCAGATAAACAAGTAATATAAAAAAAATTAAGTCAATTCCTAATTTCTCAAGAATTGAAGCATTTTACAGATTGAGCTACTGCCTGTTGATTTTAATTTTCATTGCAAACTGCTAAAACTCTATTTAAAGTATTAAAAATGAATTAAATTTAATAATTAATGAATTAATATTAGAAAGATCTGTATTAACATCAAGTGTCCCCCACTACAAGTTTAAAAAAATGTATTTGAACTTTTGTGGATGAATAAAACGCATTTTATTAACGATGGAAAATTATAGTAAGATATATAAATATATATAGGGAGAGTGTGAATTAATAATAGGAATTGAAAAATCAGTTGAATATATTTTTGATGCACATTTTAAGTTATATAGTAACCGTAATGTTTTTCTAAATCTTGTACTGTTTATTTAATATGCATATTACATGTATATTTAATTAATTTTAATATTTGTTGTGGAATATGTTTATAACCATATCATATACATCTATACTTATAATAAAGCTAAGTGTGTGTGTGTGTGTGTTGGTGCTCCACAGGCCAGACCATTCAACCTACAGCTACCAAATTTGGCACGTGTATACCTTGGAGGACGGGAATGTGCACCTGGGGGTTATTTTTTCGTATTTTTAATTAGAATTTCATTTATTTAAAAATTAAGTGAAATTTTGGAGTGTTTCTGCTATAACTTCCGAAAATATTACCGCACAAAAAAGATTTTTACATGAAGTTAAAGATCAAAAATTTATTTTTTAAATGATACTAATGTTTTAATCTTAAAATTAAATTTCTATTGTTCATGAATTTTTAAATAAATATTTTAACTATATTTTTCAACAATTTTTTCGTACAAAATAAAAATAAAATTTAAGCTGCATGAGCACGTTTCGTATTCATGGAAAAAAATAGCTCTTTTTAAAGTGTTGCCATCACATTGATTAAAGCTCCAATTAAAAATAAATTAAATCTTTTTGGAAATGAAATCTGCAAAAATATAATTTTCGGCACGTGTCTGTAGGAAATGAAACAAATATGAAATATTATTTTTTTCTAAAAAATAAATTCAAGGAAAATTTTTTTATGATCTTTCACACTTTCTATATTATTCATCCAATAAATGTTTTATTTTAAGGCAAGTTTTGTTTAATATGAACAGGATATCCATTCAAATCAGGGCCACACAGCTAATTTGTAAACCTTGAGTAAGACACAGATCTGCTAAAATGGTCTAAAGGGAAAATGATTATATTTTATGTAATTTGATTCAATAAATGCTCTAATAAAACACGAATTTTTGATTTTACATTAAGCTTCTGCTGTGGAAATCACGATTGACAAAATGTTCTTAAAACACTAATATTTTAAATAAAAAGAGTTAATTTCCAATCAACTAAATCAATCACTTAAACTGGCTGATTTATGAAAATTTGAATATCACTATTCAATAAAAAAAGGATAATTTTAGATTTTCCATCGATCGTTTCAAAGAAAATACGCCAATCAGCGCGCAGGTTTCTCAAGATTAATTGGTCTAAGATTATGAAAATTTTGAGTTTTTCTAAATTTTTAACATTTGAAACTTCATAAATAAGTCTTAGTTGATCGTGGAAAATAGAAACATTCATTCATTTATTTAAAATTTGGTGTGTCCAGAATATTTCTCAGAATATGATACCTTACTGCATTAAATTTAGACTTTATAATTTTTGAAATATATTTATAGGCCGGAACAATATATTATTATTGATTTCATTTCAATCCTTTTGAAAGCAAAACTAAAAACTAAATTTTATGCTGAATCTGAGAAATTTTTGTTGAATTATTCTTTGAGATATTACATAAATTATGAAAAATATTTTGTAGTTCACATAAGACTTATATACTGAGCGATTCTGTTTGCAATACTCATATTCAATAATAATAATAATAAATAAATAAATAAATAACAATAAAGATGATAAATAAAATAAAACGCTTGGTTTTATTAAAAAATATCTTAAAAATATCTTATCTTGTTGTAGTGCCATCATATTTATTAATTGCAATTTCATCATTTTCACTTTAAATTAAAGTTGAAGTTTTACCGGAAAGGACAACAAATTAGCAAAATATATATAGTAAATTGAACGAAACGATGTAAACAACAGTATAAGTTTGGTATGATTATCAAAATTTGAAGATTAAAAATGTTTTGTTTGAGAATCTATTAAGAGACCAGTTACTTAAAATATTTAATTGAAAATTTTAGTAAGCGGTAATACTGGCGAACCGGCTGGTAGCCAAAGGCGGCTAGTAATATTTAAATGGAGTAGCATGGCTATTTGTTGTAGTGCCATCATATTCAATCCAATTGCCAAGGAGTCTAAATCTTTTAAAATATCCAAAGAATGGACGGTTATTCTTTAATGTTAATCTTATTATAATGCAGATTATTTGAAAATATCTGTTTACTAAACTGGCAATAAGTACCAACAATTATAAATTTGTGAATGGTTCATATAATTGTGAAGCGCACTTCATTTTAATTGCTTCTGGATTACGCAAAAGTACTCTAACATCACTGAAATGGTGGGAAAGCACTTTCCCCAAACTATCTACAATTATTAAATTTCTATGCTTTCCTGGACAGGAGAGCAATTACTGAAATCTATTTCGGAAATTTCGGTAATTACAAACATTTGGTTCTAAATATGAGATAATTAAATGAGTTACAGCAGAATAGGAGCTGGCAGGAAATGGGATGCTTATTGTTTAAAATTCAGTTGAAGAATATAGAATATGATCCAAGTCTTGAGGAGATGATTATAACCGTGATTAAGTTTAAACATTTGGAAATCAATTAATTCTAAAGTATTTTCAGAAAATAGGTGATTTTTGCTTGCTTTCATTCATTGAAAAATCAATTGTTGGATTTTATAATGTTTGACCAGATGAATAGAGCATTTCTATGGCAGCATCATGATTGAATTAGCAACATCAGGGGTATCCATCATTCAAGATTACAACTGAATATTCAAAGAGCGTTTTTTATTCACGTATAATCTTTCTCGCGTAAGAGCCTTTAATATGAATTTGATTCGAGGTAAAGATGCTGTGGCGAATTGTAATCCGAGAGGATAGAACCCGGGATCTTGGGGTTCGCAGCCCAGTAAAATGACCACGATACAAAAGCAATTGCTTGTGTAGCGGAACTGTTAACTGGATTATAAGCTTTCACTGCAATGCACTCGCATGCAACAAATATCAGTACGGCTTTCTTTGTTTCATGAAATCTGTAAAGAAACGAGTCTGTGTAAAATTATGATGCAATGGATGATACACTGACATCTGAAATACAGTCATGTATGTGCGCATTGTTTACAAAAGTCCTCCAATGGGAGTCAGTCTGCAACATTTGATTTAATACAACGAAGACATTACATTTCTGGAAATCATGGTTATGCATGACGTCATGGTGTCATTATTATTGCATCCGGACCAAAAGGAATGAATGCAATATGAATGCAATGTATCATAATCGTTAATGAAGAAATAAAAAATAATGCCGACAGAAGGAAAGTGATGTTAATGTTTTTCTTCATTCTCAATACAATGAGCAAACAGCGATCTACAGCTGCATTATTTTAAAACGTGCGCGCAAAAGGTGTTCAAAAGGGCAACAAATGCATTTTAGTCTGCTGCTTTTGATCAAATTTAGCGAAGATCTAAATTGCTAAACTTCATAGTTCGGGGGGGGGGGAGGAGTCATGGTATCATGGCTACACATTCGAATCAAGGGGAATGTATGCAATCTAAACCTATATAATTTTTTCAAGAAACATTAAAAGCAATGCAGACCTCAAGATTAGTGATGTTAGTGTCTTTCGTCGTTAGTGTCTTTCGTTTCCCATAATACCTAGATGACCTACTAGGATTTCGTTTGGATTACCTAATGCACAGCCCGGATGCGTCACCATTTGATTATCACCACCTAACATTATCTCAAGCACTTAGCATCATCTTAAGTTTTTTTATTCATTTCTATGATGAAGTGAGGATATTTTGCTGTATTTTTATTTTTCAAAACGATACCTCAGTCATTTTACACCTGCTGTCGGAACAATGGGACTAGCATTTGAACAATAATGGCAATTTCTGTTAAATTTATAATGAAGATATTTTTTTTATTTTTAGCTTTTCCGCTTTCCCAACGAAAAAATGCCACTATAATATCATACAGTTCTCTAGAAATGAAAAAAAATATTAAGAGTTAATCACGGTTAGGATTTCAAAATGCCACTCAAAATAAATAATCATTTATAAATGATGTATTAGTAGTAATTGTAAAGTGATATCGTTGCTTTGTTTCAGATAATTACTCTGGTCTTATTTACTTCTCCCCCTCTTTTTCATTGTTTTCAAATACTTCTCAATAATATAGTTATAATGAGAAAGAGAGGAGCAAGCATTTTTTCTGAGAATTCAACAATCATCCATATACAAGAACACTAGACAACAGAAAAAGAAGATATTCCAATCACTATATTTGAAAAGTTTCGTAAAAGTATTTTTTAAGAAAGAAGTGGGAGCATAAGTGATGGCAATTTAAGTGCATCTAAGCGTAACCATTCTTGAAATATTTTGAGGAACACTTATGAGGAAATGAAAAGTTTAGCTTAGCTTAGTTATATTAACGTCCGGTTGTAAAGCAACAACGACAAGGGCTATTTTGAGACGTACCTCGTAATTTTGAACCGCGGTCAGATGACGAGGAAGAAACCTGAGCTGGCACCCCCTCTCCACGCCACACCACACCAGCGGGAGGACATTTGGCATGACGGATTTAACGTGCAACAGACCCCCTTACACGACGGTTCTTCGGTGGAATCGGGTCTCGAACATGAAACCCTACGGCTCACAAGCCGAGACCTTACCACCAGGCCACCGCGCCCAGGATGGAAAAGAAAAGGAAATTTGGAGAGAAGCTAATAAATATTGACATAGAGAACCATTTATGAAAGCTAATAAAGAGTGACAATAATTCTTTTTTTTTTAAGTCGAAATGCTGTATTTTAAACAGTGAATATATCGTTCTTGTCTTTCTTACGTACGCATGATTGAGCACAAAAGCTCTCTCTTACTTTCTGATAAAATTCTTCTTGCTTTTTTCCAGAAGTCATAATAAATTGAGATTTCAACGTCAAGAGTTTGATTAATATTCGTGTTTCAAATCTTCCTGAGTTCAGAAAATTCCTTTCTGGACTCTAGGAGAGGAATCTCATAAATACTTTGATCTAGGTGTATGAAATTAGGTGCATGGCCTTCAAATAAGATTTGTAGGATTCTGTCGAATTTTAAACAAATCCATAAACATTTTTAATTTCTACAAATTAATATATTGCGATAAGCCTGTTAAATGATTACATCAAAGAAATGCATTCTCTTTTCATTAGTTAATTGTTTTGGGTAACGCATGCTGCCTATAAACACAGTTTTCAAATATCTTAACAGATCAGTATATCTTTGATTACAGTGTTGTTATTAAAGTATTCAAATATATATATAAGCTTCGTTACTAGATACTAGCTGTTAACCCTAATTAAGTATTTTTAGAGTTTGTACAGATAGATGTTACTAGGACTTTAATTCCCTACATATTATTAATTCCTACACATTATCCTTAATATTCTTAATGGAAAGGAATGCATAATTTTGAACATCATAATACAAGTTTTATATACCAACCATCAGAAGTTTGCAAAATTTTCCTAGCTAATGTAATTAGCTGAAAGAACAAATATGTTAGGAAGACTATCTGGCTTAGTAGAAAAAAAAACTTTTGAAAAATCTGAAAAGCAGAGGAATATTCTTATTTTAATTCTCGAAAGTCAGTGCTGTATGATCAATATTCCAAATATATAGATGATTTTTATCTATTTTTGAAAGAAAAATATCATTTTTTCTTTTTTTGCTTTAGATTTGTAAACTGAAAACAAAGCTTAATTTTCCAAATTAAAATACAAAATAACTGTGTGCGATTTAGAAAAATGTTTGAATATAAAAGACAATTATTAATGATTTGCCAGACTGATTAGCAATTAATGCAAGAGCAATTATTTGATAATTAATATTGTTTTAAGAAATATGTATTTATCAGTATGCTAAAATACAGAAACTTACCTTTCAATCAGAAATATGAATTTTAAAATGAAGATTATAAAAGCACGAGTTTCTGATATTTGCATTTTGAATAAATTGGAATTATTAGCACTTTCATAAATTGCTTTTATTTTGATTAAATGCTTACAATTTTCTTTTCTTTTGTTACTCATCATTGCTTATTTTTATTTCACAGTTTTTTCAGAGCTTCAGGCCTTTCGATTTATAATAAAAATTGTTTCCATATTTTAAATACATAATTAAAAACATGCTATTCAAAAACAATTTGCTAATTTTTTTTTCTAATTTGTATTACATAGTATATTTTATGTCATAATCATAAATATAATGTATTTTTATAATTAATTTCTATCAAATTCACTACCAGATGTCACCACTCGTATGAAATCAAAATTTAATTAAAATTAATCGTTCATCCGATAATTCAATTCTGACATTATTATTAACAATTGGCATTGTTATTAGGAGAAATGTATCAAAACTAAAATGTTGAACTATTAATACATTAAACATTGGGAGAAGAGTAAATTTAAACAGAAAAAATGGTCTCTACAGAACTTTCTTGCATGATATTGGCTTATAATAGTTATGAAATATTTACCTTTGGCGTGAATTTAGCATTTTTATAAGTGAATTTTCATTGATTAATTTTTAGATTGTGGATAATAATATCTAAAAATCGAATTTATGTTTTTCTCCAAACAATTGAAATCAAAATTCGACACAAAACAATAATTGTAGTCATAAAATCCCATACAAAATTTGATATAATTACATCAGTATGTTATCGAGTTATCTCGTTTTCATATTTCTGAAAGTGCAAGTCAATAAAAGTTAACCTCTTATTGGGTTTGACTCGAAATTTGATAAATGTCTACATTAGATATTAAATATGTTGAATAAATTTTATCAACTTAGCACTCTTCACTTTGTTATCTTGTTAACTTATATTCGAACATCTGAACAGACAGACTATGTCTAATCTGATTACTAAGAATTTAATAGAAATCTACAAATTTGTAAAGACCAAATACCAAAATTTCATACGTCTAGCTCAAAGCGTTTTTGACTTATCCTTGTCTCAGACAATTCCCGAAATTGTATTTTCCATACTCAGACAGGTCTAAAACTTGGAGATTCCTCAAATTCTCGAATTCAATTCTCGATCACAATACTTTCTCTATACTGCATGAAGGTGAAAATAAATACGGAATCTAAAGAAGTAAAACAACACCTATTATTGGGAAGAAAAGGCATTGAAATGACATTAGATTAAAATATTTGCCATAAAAATGTAGTGACTTCTTAAGAGGACAGTTTCACATCGAATATCTCCTTAAGAAATATTTTCAGATGTAAATATATTTATAAATAATGATATATGTCATGACATGAAAGATGTTTACTAAGAGGGTTTTATAGTTTTGGGTGGTAATAAAATTTTGGAACTGTGTATATTGCAACAACGTACATTTTTGTATAAGCCTAGTGGTTGTAAGTCATAGAATATTTTTACGTTCTGAAAATACATGAGGAAAATAAATCTATTCTATATTTAGAAGTTACATGTAAGGGGTTTTAATATTGTTACGAAATTTTCTTAACGGGATTCGTATGGATAGTGGAAGTGATATGGTGTGTAGAACGCTCAATCAGCAGACGGTAGTAGAAAATAAAACAACGACGTTTATTTACACGAAGACACACAGGACAGCACAAAGCGACAACTATATACAACACAGAAGACGATTATCTTCACCCGAGACGTGTAGCATACAACAGCACACACAGCAGCATACAACCAGAATCTACTGCAGACAGTAGCGCACAGCTCAGTTCAGCACTAGCTTGACTCAGTCGCTTCCGAC
This sequence comes from Argiope aurantia, assembly GCA_026543865.1. Lineage (NCBI taxonomy): Eukaryota > Metazoa > Arthropoda > Arachnida > Araneae > Araneidae > Argiope > Argiope aurantia. The sequence goes on from JAPMOR010125855.1 coordinate 30,207, forward strand.
TACTCCGTCTTCTACTTCTCCGACTCTGACTCGGATTACTGACTTCGCTCCGTCGATTCCGCTTACTCTTCTTCGACCACTCCGTCCACTCTGACTACTGGCTTTTCCGCTCCGTCTTCGGACTACTCGTCGTCTCCTTTGGCAGCGGCGGCCGCTTCCTTTTATAGGTCTCAGGAGGCGGGGCTAGAAGCGTCTCAACCAATCAGGAACGTTCGAGGCGTATCTCGGTTCCTACTGGACGGATCGGGAAAATTCTCGAAGTTTCGGGTATTATCTATTTTGTCGCCAAAGTGGCCAAATTCGTCGCCAAATGGTCGCCAAGTTTGTCGCCAAGCTCTGGGACCTCCGACGCACACCTGGACCCCGTCCCATTCAGATGACTGTAAAACTTTCTTTCCAATGATGGAACAAACTATGCTGGGAAGCCGAATTGCAGGTTTGTAACAATATGATTGCTTCTTAAGTGGTAAACAAAAACTTAAAAAAAACTAAAGACTGTATTTCCTGTTAATGAATAATATGCTATTAACTGACATCTTATGACTATATTACATTAATATGTGAACATTGCTTTTTGAATATTATACCTTAATAGATTTTTCATTTCATTTGTACTTTTAAAACTTAATTGTTTCTCTTTTAAGGTTACCTTTGAGATAAAATTTATTTTTTAGCTTTACTGTAACTTTATTTAAAATACAAAACAATTGAGAAATTAAACTCTAAAAAAATATAAAGAACGCGCACACGGTTTTTTTTCTTTTCTTTTTCCTTTAGTAAAATAGCTTTCAAAAGTAAAAGAATTGTCTCAATTATCGAATAAAACTAAAAGAAAAAATTTGCGATTTTAAATTTTAAAAATTATGATTAAACATTCAAATGTATGTCAATTGGAAAAATGATTCTAGAAAGATAATAGTTTTTTCAAACTTTTTTGATTATCTGCATATTAATCATCAATATTTTTAATATATTCGTACATTTAGAAGACACATGAAGAGCACAATGGAGTATCATCTCCTTTCATGTATTTCCTTATAAATTTAATTATTCCGTTATAAACTTTTTTGTTTCTTTCTATAAACCTGAAATGAGCAGAAATATTTTTTTTCATAATATGTGTTAAAAAATGTCCTTAATTTGGAATTCCAATTGAAAAATTTTTGAGGTGTTTCGTGTGATTTTTACTGTTCAAAATTGATTAATGGATAATAATTTATGATATTCGGGCCATTTATTTTCATTTATATTATCGTGACATATATTTCAAAACTTATGTAATTCTAGAATGATATAAATTTATTTTCAAAAATTACCTTTCAAAAATGAATTTTTTAACTTCTGTAGAGAATGTCCAGATTTTTTTTTATCAATATTTTCCATTAAATTAACAAAAACAGTTGCACAATTATTAGCTTGTTCATATTTTGCTACGGTGTGAATTTGAATAAACAGTTTTCCTTAAAAATTGAGATTCTACTTTTCAAATTGAAAATAAAAAAGAAGTACAATAAAATTTCGTAAAATACATTTACAAAAGTTTAAAAGTAACCTAAAACTGTACTATTACAATGAACATGTTTTTATAAGCTTACAACTTTAAAAAAAACCCTTCATTTTTCAGCACGATGAAAACACGTCAGTTTATTTAAAGAACCCTTAAAATATTTTTTAATTCTCAGCAAACTCAGTAATGAGAGGGCCTTGTTAAGTATTTGATAAATCATTTCTTCATTTTTTAAACTTTACCAGACAGTGAAGAAAAGAATTATTTTATACTATTTTTATTTCCTGCTTTTTTCTGTAAAGAAGGAAAAAAAAAAAAGATTCGCTAATTAATGCACGACAAAAACTTTCTTTGCCAGGGGCTCATTTTTTCTTTCAGTTTCTTTTAAACTTAAAGAGTGACTTGTTAGACACTTTATTGTTATGTCACGGAGGATAATGATAGAGACATGATTTAAGTCACGACTAAATAGGGGAAAAAATAAAATGAAAAAAGGCTGTTTTTTCCCCCTCAAGATCTTAAAATACTTGCTAATTGTTACATTGAATATCGAAGTTCAAATATTTCTTTGAAGAATTAATGAATTAATTTCTAAATGCCACAAAATTAAAATATATATATATATTCAATTGTATTTCTAAAGGGATAGTAAATTTTTATATAATGAAAAAAATGCAGGTTTAATTTTAGCTTTTGTCTTAAATATATAAATATGCCTTATTAAATAAAAATTCGTAATAGCAATTAAAATGGAGCATGTTACTTGAGATAAACAGTTAATTCATTGGGAGGAGTAAATTAGAGTTGATTGCCTTTTTCTCATAGTGGTTTCATACTCTAAGTTATCATAAGCTTTGAAATGCTGATATGCGCATATATTTGGAGTTCTATATTGCAGACTTAATTTGTTAAAAATAGACCAATAATGATAATAAAAATAAATATGATTTAGAATTTATATGATGTTGATATATGAAAAAGGTTATAAAACTTATAATAAGAATTTTGATTATAAGCCAAGATAATTTTGAGGATCCAATTTAATTTTTTATTTGAGTTGGAGGTTTAAAGTTCATTTTAATTTATAAAAATATAAATTTTTTATATCAATTCTGTACATATATAATGTGTGTGTGTGTGTGTGGATATTGTTGTATTTTATGAAAATGCTCTCAAATTAAATATGCAAAATCAATTATACAGCACATTAAATTAGAATATCACAAAATATAATGTAATAAATTATAAAATATTAAATTAAAAAGCATTTAAGTAATTTTTCTTGCATGTAATCCTTTCTCCAAATTAAAATTGCAAACCAAATTAATTATTAATATGATTCTTAAATATATAAATTAATAAACCTTTTGTGATTTTAAAAAAAATATTTTAAATATTGTCTAATAGAAGCTTTAACTATAAATCCCACTTAATTTTTTTATTTCAAAAAAATTCTTTCCCTTACATTTTGACATTTTAAATTAAAATCTCTTTCAGACAATTGCAGTGAAGCATATTGAAGTTCAGATCAATATTTGGTAAATAACACTGATATATCTTAAACACGACTTCTTATTTTTTTCACCATCTTGCAATGTTTGAGGTTAGAATTCATGATCATTTTCTATGAAAAAATAATCAACTGAAACATTATTTTTTATGTAAAATATTTGCCCATGATAATTATTTGTTTGTTAATTTGCTTACATCTAAAATATACCTTAAAAATAGCATTGTATACAGAAAGTGTAGTATCTTAGAAAATCTTTAATCAAAATTACTTATATTAAATATTAAAGTAACAGTTATTTAGAACAACTATTTTAACTTGTGTTGATATAACTGAATCATTAAAATCGATAGCATTTGTGAAGCAGCTGGTCTGAGAGGGTTGCAATGTATTGTTATGAAAAATCCGTCCTCGGTGAAACAGAGTGAAACATCCAGTGAACTCTATAACTGATAACAACGTTTTATTCTACACGAAACATAGGTACACGCAAAACACAGATAAATGTACACAAGCATAACATTTGCAATACACAGTACATAACAAACAACAAATTGCTAATAAACAATCAGAACAGCGCAAAGCACTCGAAGAGAACTCTCTGGACATCAACACATAACCTTCGCTCAACTACTCTCGAGCTTGACTCAAATCACTACTTCTCATCTGTGCGTCTTTATTTTTATAGTTTCCAAGACAGGGCAATGAAAGTTCCAGAACAAATATTGGATCTCGGATTGTAATAAAAATACAAAAAAGATTTTCAAATCTTTGAGAACTTTCATTTTTATCACTAATGTCGCAAATTTATCGCGGAGGCTGGGAGTCATTGACTCGGTATCCTTTCAGCAGTCATTGCAATTTTTGTAAAACTCTCTACCTTATTATGAAATTAGCTGCACAATAAAGAATCTTATAAATCCGTAACAATATCAATCATTTTTGCTCTGCTGTATAACTAGAATTCTAATATTAGCAAGCATATTGATCAGCTGATGGATTATTCGATTAAATTGGCTGACATCATTGTTTTAATACTTTCTGTTTGACATGATACCATAATTTGTAGTTGAAGGAAGGCGCTTGTAAGGTTTAAGCAAATTAGTTTCAAACTAATCAAGTTTAGAAAACAAAGCTTTAATTAAAATGAAAGAGAAAGAACTCAAAATATAGTTAAAGAGAAAAGGAGAATGACTGTTAATTTTTCCTTTTTCATTTTTTAAAAAGACAACAAAAATATTAAAAATGTTTTCAACAGTTCTTTCAAAATCTTATAAGTCGTCTTACTTAATTAATTAGCAGCGATATATACTTTCTAAAAATATTTAATTTATTATTGAATATCAGAAACATTATTTGCAAAAAATTTGAACTTGCTATATTTTGAAGTTGCGAATATAATAAAAACGAATTTAAAAAAAAACACAAGAAAAAACTTTTAATTAGTGTTTTGTAATTATAATTTTTCTTAAATTAAGTTCGTTAAATTTTCTTAAATATTGTTTATTATATTTATTAATTTTCAAAAACATCGATGTTAAATTAAAAAGTTATTTGAGAAATTACACACGGAAAAAATGCTA
>JAPMOR010125860.1:0-13698 GCA_026543865.1 Argiope aurantia
ATTATAAAAGTTAGAGATGACAGCGTGCTGTTATTGAAAGATCATTTTGAAACCAGAGGGAGTGGTCCCCCCAAAACTTCATCGTATAATCTCTAAGAACTTCTCACGCCAGAGAAAGACTTACAGGACATTGGTGTACAATAGTTACGAAATATTAACCTTTAATAAGAATTTAGCATTTTTTGTGAAACTATCGTTTGATTCTTCTAGTAATTTGGCGATTAATCTCTTTTATGCCGTTAATAGTATTTGAAAATAGAATTTGGATATCAGACACATATTTACAACCAATTGAAATAGCTTTTTTGATGCTTTTGTTGTCATAAAATCACATATCATATTTCATATATTATGCGTTTTCGCATTAACGTTTTTACATGTATCTGACAGTTCAGTAAAACAGTGAATCCATAGTTAGATTTGACTAAAAATTTGGCAGGCTTCTACACTATAGATGTTAAATCTGTGTACAGAATCTTACCAATCTAGCTCTCTTCGTTTTATAGTTATCGTGTTAACTTATATTCGAATAGCTGGACAGATGAATTTCCTCTGAACAGATTTTATGAAAATAGAATTCTCAAAATTTGACAGAAATCTGTAAATTTAGTGTAAAAAACGCATGCCAAATTTTAATTGTCAAGTTCAAAGCGTTTTTGAGTTATATTTGTTACAGAGACAGACGAACATTTTCCAAAAATGTGTTTTTCGAACTCAAGTAGTTTTATAACATGGAGATTAGTCAAAATCTGAAGCTTCAAATTTTTAGACGATTATTATACTTTTTGTATATTTAATAATCGAGAAAACAAAAAAAATGAATTAGTAAAGGAATTTACGTTTCGGATATCTTTATTTAAAATAATTGAAATTAAAATGTGACTCAGAACTACAATCATAAGACCACGTGCTAAATTTAATTTATTTAAATCGTTAGATTTTTCAGTTATTGAATTTATATGATTTTAAAAGAAAATATACATAGATAGACAACCCTTTAAAGAATTTAAATCAAAATTTGATAGAAATTTGTACTTTAGAGGGTAAAACTGAGCATCAAATTTCATTTTATATGATTCATTGCTTTTTTGAAATGTAGCATTTACAAGCAGATGATTGTCCAAGGCAACAGACAACCAACCTTAGGCGGATTTAGGCTGATTCTGAAACGGATAATATTTTAAATTCCAAATTATAAAAATCTAGTTCTTTATATTTTGTAGTTATAGGCATTACTTGTATCTAAACATATCTATACATAAGCATCATGTGGATGAGTAACGTTGAAATTTTGACAGAAATATACAGATTTGCTGTAAAATTTACAAATCGAATCTCGTCTATAAACATACTTCAGACATACAAAGTGATCGACGAACAGAAAAAAACAGGATTCAAAAAACATCTTTTTCGCATTCAGAATGTTTTAAGACGCATATATTCATGAAAATTTCGCGTTTGAATTTTTAGACGATTACATATTCTCCGTTTTTTGTTGTTGTGTTGAGACTTATGGCATTTTACAACCCCGAGGACAGTTATCTGACAGCGATTTAAGCCGAGTGAGCTCCTCTTGTGTTTTAGTAGCGCCAACTAGGGCCAAGAGTGAGACTTAGCTACTTCATGCGTCACAATAGCTTGCACAACCCCTTTTTAGAAGGGGGGGGGGTACATCCACACACCTCATAGATAGAATAAAGAAGAAGAACAATCATGCCCGAACCGGGTCGCGAAGATCACGGAGTAGAATCTCTACCCCTATGCCAGGACACCGACTCTCCGTTTGTGTGCTTTGCATACGAGAAAATAATTAATCACTAATAAAGGCCCTTTTTTGCTAAATGAGGATGGTTGAAATTTAAAGGAAGGAAACAATGTCGTCAAAAAATGTATTTGTGAATATAATTACTAATATGGATGTTAAGAATTCAATGTTAACTATGCCACGACAATAGACTTTACAGAAGAATAAATATGCTTTGTTTGATCAAGAAAAGTCCATCTAATTTAGAGAATGATCGAATGTATTTTTTTGGTAGAGCTGCTAAGTGCCCGATGTTCAATAATCAGATCATTTACATTTCACAATGCCATGAATTAAATGTAGAACTTCTTTGTAATGATTCTGCGTTATGCTGCGCGAATCATTTGGTGAATACTCATGAAAATTCATGTCACGTGAGACAAAAAATGGTAGACAAAATTACTTTGGTATTCATAAAGTCTTGCTTTTTGGTTCTTTTATAGTTAAAGGAGCTAGATGTTTCTGTTGTAATACTTATAGATTTCTGAGTCTTGCCTATAATCGCGAATTGCCCCTGCTTGGGAATCACCAAATGTTATGCGGATTGCTGCAAATTCGTGATATTGTTTTCTTGCATGGTCAGTTTTCTGGCAAAGGAGAATTCTTAGAGATAGCTCCAATGGAGGCTGAATGGATGCCGAATGAATGGTCCTTGGCTCAGGTGATAAATTAGTTACAAATATGAAAATTCCTCAAACTGGGGGAATTTTGGCGATATATCAATTATAAGAGAAATTACGCTATCTTTCTTGAAGCTTCAATGTCACCAAGACAACAAAGCTGAGAGCGAGTCAGTAGTATTCAGTTGAAGCGAGAAATAGAACAAATTTCTCGTTTCAACCTCGAGGTCTCTCTATCTGTTATTGTGGTTATTTATTAACGATTTGCTGCTCGTGTGTATTGATTTCTGCAAATGTTGTATTGTGCACACTTCATTTGTGTTCACTTGTATTGTGTTTCACGTTTTCATGTATAATAAGGCTTCGTTATTTTTAATTGAGGTTGTTGTATTTTTCACCTTATACTCACCCGATGGATTTTAGAAAATTTTGGTAACAAATATCTAGCACAGTACAGCTCCTATGTCTTCAATTAATTCTTGTCATAATAGCAACTTGTCAGTGCCTATTCATATTCCACATATTATAATCTGTCTCCTGGTAAATTACAGGCATCAGGATATTTAAACATGCGCCTTGGGCATATTTTCAAATTTATACCATATTAGAATTCCTACCTTCATTTGTATAAGAATAAAAAATTATTCTTAAACACTTTTTCAAGATGCCTCATACTGTCTACTCTGGGTCACACATAAAGTGGACCTCTGCAGCGTGCCATGAGAAATAAAACTAGTATGTGCTTTTAATTTCTCGAAATTTGCATAGTGAAATTTCATCTACTCAATGTCCTATTACACCCCAATTCATTGGCTTATTAATTTGATCAAAGACTTATATCTAGAACGATGAAATTAAGCCTTTGAAAATTTCAATTACTCATGATTGCCTTAGAATACCATTTTTATGTTGAATCATAAGCCTGTGGTGGATTGGTATGAGTGAGGATAGAACCTGGTACCTTGTGGCTCTCAGCCCAGTAACATGACCATGATACAAAAGCAATTATTCGGGTAGCGTAGTTGTTAACTGGCTCATCAGCTTTCACCATAAACCTTTCAAAACACAATTCAATTGATGCGGAAAAAAACTTCCTAAATTTTGTCACTTATTTTTTATAAATATGCACTTTATAATAGAACTTTTAAAGAAAAAGTTAACCTAAATGAAATTATGATGTAGCCGTGTGCGCGTTACAACGGAAAGTGGATGAAATATCTTCTTGGAGTAAGGACCCCTGAGCCCACAAGGGCAGAAGTCTGACTTCCAGCTCATCAGTATGAGGATTTTTAGACACCCACTTGCACAGCCCCTTTTTACAAAGGGGGGACCTCATAGGGGGAACACAGGCTGAAGATCAACTAGAGGACCGGGTACGCCTCTAGGGAAGACGTTTTTTCCCTGAGGCAGCATGCCGGCAAATGAATCGATAAATAATATATAGAAGATGTATATAAGTGTTTTTTAATTAATTTATTTATTTTTACTTTCTCGTATATGTAGTATAGAAAAATTACAGTAATCGTGAACTCGAGATTTTGACGAATCTCGGCATTTTAGATTTTCTTGAATTAAAAAAAAAAAAAAACATTTTTGGAAACTGTCCTTATGCCTGTCTGTTACAAAGATAAGTCAAAAACACTTTGAGCTAAACGGATGAAATTTGGTATAAGGACTTTGCACTAAATTTGCCAATTTCTATCAAATTTTAAATTAAATATGTTCAGTGAAAATCCGTCGGACCAGTGTTCGAATCTAAGTTAACGCAATAATCTCAAAATGAAAAGAACTTCATAGACAAAATTCGGCACATAGATTTTGAATCTAAGGTGTACACACCTGTCAAATTTTGAGCTAAATATAACAAAAGGTTGATTGACTGTCGGTGTGTACTTTCAGAAACATGTAAACACAATAATTCGAAAATTCGAAGTATATAAAGTTTAAAATTCGTAAATACCTAATTAAAATTTAGGATGTTGTGATTACAAGTGTAATTTTGTGTCAAATGTTTGTTTCAATCGATTGAGAAAAACATGTCTAAAACAGTAGTTTGATTTTTGGGTGGTATTAATCGCCAAATAACTAACACGAATGACACGATAGATTTAGTAAAAATGCTTAATTCACGTCAAAAGTAAACATCACGAAACTATTGCACGCCAGTGCCATGAGCACGTTCTCTAGCATGACAAATTTATTTGAGAAAATGTGAGAAAGATTTGTGGAGACACTCTCTCTTGTTTACAGTTAATACGATTCTGTAGCATTATGCTGCATGATATTTTTAGATGAGTATTAATAATTATGTTTTAGATTACTAAATAGAAATAAAATTGAATATAAAGTAAGATATAGGTCAGTCATTCATCATACAAACAAATATATAGCTTGCTCAAGTTCTTGACAAATGCACAAGACTTTAAATTCAAGATGGTAATTGGATCATAGAATGTCATCACATTTAGAAAACTCTTCCACTGAATCATTTGTTGATTTACGGAAAAGCCACTTTCGAATAAATTGACGTGTGTAGACAGATGCTCTAATCTAATGTCCCTTTTGTCAAGAATCATAAATTTTTCAGGATCATTTCCTGCTAAATATGCCACTAATTTAAGATCAGTTGAAGATTAAATTATAAATTTAAGTAGTCTGCATCCAATTAGACAATTTTAGCTGTTAACAAAATTATTGAGATACCAGACATTTGAATAGGAACGAAATAAAATGTTTAGTTTGGTAAAAGTCTTCTGCTAAGGCATTTAAAATATTAATATCAGAAATGCTATTACTAGGTCTTACAGATTATTGAAAAACATTTTTTCAATAATCTGTAAACCGATTATAAAAATGTCAATGTATTTAGGAATAGGCAAAGAATTTCCAATGAGCGCATTTATAAAATTTTAGCAAAATTTTTGACAAACACATGCTATCACCCTGAATTATTTTCTTATAAAATAATATTTAGAATATGTGCCAATGCCATAATAATTTAAAGATTAATTCATATTAAAGTAATTGATGAAAAATAATTCGTATATAGTTGATTCGTTTTAATTTAACGATACAATTCGCAAAAAAAAAAAACTTTTATATTATTTCACAAATTGTATCAACCATTTTGTAGAAATTCAACAGATGAAAGTAATCATACAGTCAGCCGATGTCAATGATATAAAGAAAGATGGAATTGGATTTCGTTTTTCGTTTTTTCCCGACAGAGGATTTAATTCTATTTTTTGCACCCAACTTCACATTTAAGCCGTATAATTTTTATATGCTTCTAGAACTCATATAGCAAGGCTTGTGTGTGAAAAATTCCAATTAATTGTACACAGTAGTTTTTGGTTGGTGCCCTTTTAAATATGGAGAGCGATAAGCAGCATTTTCGACATATCTTACTCTTTTACTACAGAAAGGGTAAAAATGCTGTTCAAACCAGAAAGAAATTGACCGATATGTATGGAGAAGGTGTGTTGATAGTACGCCAGTGCCAGAACTGGTTCGCTAAATTTTTTAAACGGTAAAACCTTCACCTCAAATGAGGAGGTCAAAAACTACATCGATCAGTTTTTTGGCAGCAAAGACCAAAAATTTTATGAGCGTGGAATTATGCTACTACCAGAAAGATGGCAAAAGGTGTTGGACCAGAACGGCCAATATATAATTTAATAAAGTATTTGTTTATTATACGAAAACTGTCTTTCATTTCCACAAAAAAAAACGAAATTACATTCCGAACAACCCAATAGATCGAAATTTGCAGAGTAATTACAAATAAATAATAAAAAAATATCGATTAAGAATTTGATATATAAAGAAGAAAGAAACTCTATCTGCTGAATCAGATGAATTTTTTTTAAAAAAATTAATGAGTCAAAGAACCGATATAGGGCAGTTCAGAAGGAAATCTATTTTAAAAAATTATAAGAGTGATATTATTTTTTCAATAAATAATTTTCATTATTTATACAGAAAATAATCAATGATTTAAAAATTTCTTGATGTTGCTTTTACAATGGATGATACTTATAGTAATAACTTTGGGTCCAAGCCTGAACGACCACTACATTCGGATGATCAATACAGACGAAATGCCTTGAAAATAGTACAATTCTTTGGAAATAATAGAGGCAAAAAAACCAGACCACACGACATCATTTATATAATTCATACGTTTTAATTAGAAATAGAAAATTCGATACAATGTACATTATTGAAAAATATTCACTTGTATTAAACTTAAAATGCATGACCTTTTATTTTTTATCAAAAAACTGCATATAATTTAAGAAAATTATTTTTAAAAAATTGTATTACTTTTTTTAAAAAATTAAAAAGTACAAAAAAGCTATATAATGAAAAAAAAAAGAATTTTCTACTAACAAAAATCTTATTATAACAATTCTGCAACAAAAATAAAAGTCTCTTCTTACCAATATATATTTTACAATGCAAGAAAAAACATGTTGATAGTATTTTTAATGGTAGAACTATTTATACAACAGGTCATCTTATTATTTTCCCCAAGTTTCCATTTTAAATCTAATTCTGGTACCGCGTTTGTCATGTATCAATATTTTCTACAAATGTTTATTAAAAAGTATGTAAGAAAGAGTTTCCAAATATTCATAGCCTGCCCTTTGACAAAGTCAAGTGAAGCTTATAAATGGAAATAAAAACATATAAAATGGTACACGATGCACTGTAAACTTAATTTTTAAACTTTGTTAAAAAGTTATCAAGACTATTGAGGTTTTCAACTATTAATTGGCCAAGCCTTTCGTGTGAATAATGCTCAACAAAACATTCAATACAGGACTGAATTGTTAGACCCAAAAAGATTAGTTAATAAACTGATCTTCTTGAGAGTTTGAAGGGTTTCCAGAGATTCATGGGATTGTGGTGGTTAATCTTCTAACAACGTTTCATCGTCATTTTTTGCTGCATGTCGATCTCTCTTCGATTCATTTGGGCATTGCAAATTCTTCATTCTGTAGTTGTCACCAAAACTGAACCAGAACTCACAATATTCGGAGAAGTCTAATAACTTTTTAATGAATCAGAGTCATTCTCTTGATTGGTCCTAATAAAATCTTCATTCTGGACCGCCTAGCCACAGAAATTGATGATTACGAATGGATTGTTGATCACAGGAGCCGGTGGAATTTCTTTGCATTTTGATACATGAAATCCTCTCTTTTCTTTCAACGTTTTGCTTTACAATTATCTTCCTCAAGATAGTCCACCACGCTAAAAATTTGATCTTTTTGCGAAATTCTGATTTTTTTTTCAAATTTAATATTTTAATATTTCAGCATGTTTCTTTATTAAACTGTTAGAATTTTTTTTAAAATCGGTTTATTGGGAAGTTACATTGATTTTCATATTTGCCTTTACATAGGTTTTAATGCTGTTCTGCATCTTTAGATGATGTTTTCTTAAAAATTATTCTTCTTATTAAAATTCTTAGAAAATTAATTTATAAATTAAAATCTAATGCATATTTTAAGTTTAATTTTGGTATGATAAGTCATATTACTGACTCTCCGACCCGCCCGAAGGCACACGGATAAAAAACCGAATGACCGGACCTCAGCAACAGTAACACTGGCAGGAACTGTTGAGTCTTAAGAGCCATCACCGGCCACGGTACAACCCTTCACGTAGGAAGTATTCCCGTCATCGACTGGAAGAGGCAAATCCCCCACCTTTTTGTGCAAATCCAGGATGGCGAGATCCAACCATCATACTGGCAGCATCTCATCCTTATTTCGAGGTGTCCCCCGGGAGTTCTTTTGGTATGATAAATTCTCAATAAGTTCTAAAGTTCTTGAACTTGAGAATAATTAATTTATTCCTTTAGAAGTGTTTTATACACTGGTGGGCAAAACTTAAACAACAGGTATATATTTTTGCCATAACTTCACGAGAAATCATCTGAGAGACATGAAATTCAGAAAAGAGATACAGCATTTTGTTCTGAAAGAATGACGAAAGCATAGTTGCGCAGAAATGAATACAATGGATACAGTATGGAATCAAACAAAAAAAAGGCTTTATTGAACTCATAGTATCGTTACACATGATTGTATGTCCAAGAGGAAGAACAGCAAGTAGATGTTCCTTAGTATGGAATATGCCCTCTCCTTACTGCAATGGTTGCTTCGCACCGTCTCCCCATACTCAGCACCAGATTGTCCAACAGTTCTTGAGGTAAGAGTGCCCATTCCTCAATCAGCATCTGTTTAAGTTGTCGGGTGTTCCCAGGAGGATGTAATCGTGCCGCAAGGCGTCTCCCCAAAGCATCCCACACATGTTCTATCGGATTTAAATCAGGGGAGCACGCCGGCCAATCCATTCGAGTGATATCTTCACTTTCCAGGAGCTCCTCAACAGCATGAGTCCTGTGTGGCCGTGCATTGTCATCCATAAAAACGAAGTCTGATCCAATGGCACCTCGGAACAGACGCACATGGGGAAGGATCACCTCCTGACAATAGCGATCTCCAATTACAGAACCTCTGTCGAAAACGTGGAGCTCAGTCCACCCGTTCATCATAATGCCTCCCCAGACGACAACTCCAGGACCACGGAAACGGTTTCTTTCCGTGATGTTACTGGGATGAAACCGTGTCCCGACCTCTCTCCAAATTAACAGGCGTTGGGAATCGCTTGTGGCACTAAAACGACTCTCATCTGTAAAGAGGACACGACTCGATTGATGAGATATCCAGTTTTTGTGCTCCCTGCACCACTCTAAACGGTGCCGCTGGTGTGAAACTGTCAATGGAATACAGCATTCAGGACGGCGGGCGAATAGTTCACCTTTGTGAAGGCGTCTGGACACAGTAAAACGCGACACTTGTAGCCCCGTTGCTGCACACAGTTGCTGAGCAATGGTGCTTGCTGACTGGTTTCGGGTTCTTTTCGCCTGCAGGACGATATGTCGGTCATCCACTGCAGTTGTTTTCCTGGGACGGCCACCACCAACCTTTCTCACAGCTGTACCTGTGGTTTGGAAGGCTTTCCAAGCGCGCGAAACGACACTTTTGTCTATTCCGAACTCTTCAGCTACACTGGTCACACTACGTCCCTCCTCCAGCTTTTCGATCATTCTTCCACGTGTGAAATCGTCCAGGTGATTTCTACTAGCCATATTTCACGAATTAACTCACGTGCACTTGCAGCGAATGTCTTTAATTGCGTCTCCGTCCTTCCTTTTATTGTAGTGTTGAGCTGCGCGCGCCTTCCGCACGTGTTTTGCGTACGCTCACGTCGCCTGTGACGTTTTGTTCCTGATATTTTCATACGCATGACCTTTCTCTTGAATTACGTGTTCATTGTACTGATCGCAAGATCACCTTTTCTGCAATTTCATGGCTATCTGCTTAAAATTTGCATTGTTGCTTAAGTTTTGCACACCAGTGTTTTAAAAGATGCATTGGGTATATGGACATACCTACAGTATTAAGTTGTTTGAATAATATGAACTCAAATTTATATATGTATAAATTCGCATTAAGAGAGCTTTTTAAAATTGTTCTTGTGTATGAAAGTAAATTGAAGTTTTTATTAAGATTCTTTTTATATAAACAGCAAGTAGAGAAATGTTACAATGATTTTCATGACAAGACTTCAGGGAGTAAATTTATATAACTTCACTAAGCGCCAGTCTTAGAACCAAAACTCACTCAATGGATATTTTGAATAAAATGGAAAATCTTGGATGCATTCGTAAATGTAGTTGTTTTAGTTTCTCAATGTGTAAAAAAAATCTAAATATTCCGTGTTATTTATCAGTCGAACTCCAATATTTAAATAATGGACAGAAATGCAGCTTATGTTTAGTGCAGGAACTAGAGAATATAGTTCTTAAGCTGTTTGCAAAATTTTAAACACATTATTTCATAAATCTCTAAAATATTAGATTTTTACCATCCATAACACTCTTTTAGCTCTTGTTCATGTTGGGGTCTCTTCAATAGTGGGTCCCCGGTGTAAAGCATCCTCCACTCCCACCCCCAGATGGCAGGCCCTCTTTTCAGCCAAAAAAAAATTACCCTTTTGCCACTTTTTAAAAAAATTTTGCCATTTGAGGACAATGTTAGTTTCATAGATGTTTTTTTTTTCTTTTTTTCAAAAGAATTTGTGCAAATATTCTAAAATATAATTATTTTCGTACTTTTTTCAAAAAATTTATCTCGAATATAGTCATATGTGACCACTAATTCTACTTTCGTACTGATTCTGCGTAATAAGTTATACTACGTGAAAGTAGTACATCTGATTGATAGTTACATCCACGATCAATTCTGCTGTATTATTTTATTTCCCACTGTGGTCGTTCCATCTATGGCATTTTGTATTGTTGCTTCATATCAATTTTAATTTTTCTTATACAAATAAAAACTCTATTATTGGCTTTGCTTCCAGGCTGGTGAATAGCTATCAACTAGATGGAATTACAATTTGATTAAAATACAAATTAATATTCAAGAAATTATTTCCAAATAGAATATTATAATAAAATATTTTTTAAGTATCGGAAAAACTGTAATAGTAATTGCAGTATATCAAATTAATGAAACTTGTTTCTGTAAAAAAAAGTTACAAAACATTCCATTCCGTGATAAAAAAGATACGGCATTACTTCAATTACATGCCGACATATCTTATAAATAAATGTTTGGGGGATGCTGAAAAAAACAGGGCCTGCCATCTGGGGGTGGGGGTGGAGGATGCTTTACACCGGGGATCCACTATTGAAGAGACCCCAACATGAACAAGAGCTAAAAGAGTATTATGGATGGTAATAACGGGGGGGAAAGAAGAGGGGGAAAATTCATCTGGAACAATCGATGGGTTTTGAAATATAGGAAGTTTACAGTTATTTTACAGTTTAGTGCAAGTTTTCAAAATATTATAAACATACAATATGTCATATACCTCAACTACTAGGTTAAATTGCATATATTACTTTGATAATTCATACTATAAGATGTTTAATATTGTTAGATCTAATCATGTCCATGCCAAAGAAGTATCCTGTCTGGGTGTCAAGACATGGTTTCAAAAAAGAAAATTAGGAGAAAACAAAAAGGGAAAGTCTTATTACTGTCTCTCCGACACGCCCGAAGGCACACGGATAAATACTACTGAATGACCGGACCGCTGCAACTGCAACATTGACGGGAACTGTGGTTGAGTCCTAAGGGCCAAAACCGGCCACGGTACAACCCTTCCTGAAGGAAGTACGCCCCGTCATCGATGGGAGGATCCAGATCCTCCCCATATTTATGTACCCACCAGGGTGGTGAGATCCAACCACCATACCAGAAGCATCTCATCTTCATTTTGAGGTGCCTCCCAGGGGTTTATGAAAAAGGGAAAGCAGAATTTTGCTTTTTGCTTTTGCTTTTTTGCTTTTGCTTTTGATTTTTGCTTTTTTCTCTAAGAAGTAATTCAGACAATGAAATTGTTTCGACTTCAGAAGTTATATTTCAAGCTTCAACTGGCGTCAGAAAGTTCCGCACAGACTACATAATCGTTCATTTAAAAGTGTAGAAACTGTGAAATCCGTTGATGGACCATATGTTTATACAAATATTATTGAATCAGAAAATAACGACGAAAATTACAGTAAAAAATGTGATCAAGTACATATAAGTGATTCAGATTTCCACTGCTTATTTTTTATACAAATGCAATGGTGAAATACAGTTTCGCAGCTGGTTGATTTATTCAAAAACGCAAGGCTTGGTGTTTTGTTTTTGATGCACATTATTTTACATATGAAATGAAACATCTATATGATTTATAGGTGTCTATAATAACTAGGGAAAGTTATCAACTGTAATTCAAGATGATGAAATTTCTATTTTTCACTTAATTCGTTTATTGCTTGGAAATAATTACTGAAGAGATTAAATTTATGTTCGAATATTGATAAAACAAATCAATTTAATATAAACAGGGAAATGGAAAGACTTAAATTACCCTTTCAAACAATTGTTGATGTGTTTTTATTTTAAGCATGTAATTACCTTCCACTTCCAGGAAACCATGAAATAACAGGAACCCTTAATAATGGGCATTTTTTAAGTTTAATCGAATTATCAAGGAAATACGGCCCTATGCTTATGGGTGGAATAAAATCATAAAAGTGGAATAAAAAAATTTCCAAAAAAGGATTATACATGAATTAGCCCATACATCACAAGAACAAATTAATACAGCGTTAGGAAATAAAGTTCTTAACAAAATTAAAGAGGATACAAAAGTAAGCACGTATTACAGTATCCAAATGGATTCTATTTCTGATATTTCCCATGAAAAAATGTCAGTATTTATTAGGTATGTAAATTTTGAAGAGAAAATATTAAGTGTAAATGAGTCATTTACAGTGTTTATTTACGAAATTGATGTGACTTTAAAAAGTGCTTAAACATTACACTTAACCCTTTCTAGGCCCGTGAGAAGCATGCTTCTCATCAAATTTATCCATCTTAGTATGAAATTATGTAGGTTGGAATAAGTTCTGACAAATTTTTTTAGTAAGTCAGAAACTTAGATGCTTCAGTTCTTTATCGCAGACAAAATTATGTGTCTTGATTTGTCACTTAATTATTAATTAACCAATTTAATTAATTAATCAAATTAAATTTATCAAATAAGCTAAATGAATCCCTTTTCTTATTCTAATTTCAAGCCTAAAAATATTTTAACATAATATGATTAGAAAAAAATGGCCCTTTAAAGAGTTAAACCATGAAGTGACACTCATTGGAAACCAAAATAGATACGGTTAAAGCAGTGTAAATACAGTTTGAACAAACTGGTAATGCTCCAAAAGAATTTATTACTGCAATAAACAGTAATATAGCGGTATCCGTAGCTAAAAGCGCATTGGATTCAATACAAGAAATGGATTTATTTTATGTTTAAGAGTAGGGTTTACCATATTGTCCAAAATTACCACAGTCAATAAACTATTTGTAGTAAAAACAGTAAAAGCGATAACACGTAATTTGAATCTTTCAGAAAAATTTTCTGAAAAATGAATTCGAAAAAGAGAAATTACATATCGAAAAAGCACAAGATGAAATTATCGAAAACCCGGTTGAAGAATTTAGATGTTATTTTTTAACTCTGTAACTGATACGGTTATTGTACAGAGAGAAGATAGATTTAAAAATATTTCAAATTAATCACTGATGTAAAAATTTTATAAAAACATAAATTAGAAAAATGCTCCAAAAACGTAAA
>JAPMOR010125871.1:0-16296 GCA_026543865.1 Argiope aurantia
TATTCAGACTCAACTACAGCCCTCGTCTGGATAAAGACTCCTTCTAACTTGCTCAAGACATTTGTGAGCAACCGAGTGTTTCAAATTCAGAAACTATCGAAAGATTTCCGAGGCAGCATATTCCATCAGAGTTTAATCTGCTGACTTGCTTTCCAGAGGACTTGATGCTAAGACCCTTGCAACCAGTTAACTGTGGTTTAAATGATCAGACTTTTCAAAATTAAATTTACCTGCTTTTCAGACTGTGCCAATTTCTAGTGGTTCAATCGACAAACTTTATATTGATGAGCTCAAGCCAGTTTCCAAAATAACTTTGACTTTAAATAATGACTCTAAATTTTTAGATGATTTACTTGCTATCACAAATGATTTTCATAAACTAATCAGAATTCTAGCATTTATTTTTAAGTTTGTTCCAAATTGAAAATTTACACAAAAGGAAAAGAGATTTCTCAAACAAGAGGAATATATGAATTCTGAAAAGGTACTCTTAAAATTGGTACAAGTAAAGCATTTTTCTACTGAAATCTCGGCTGTAAAAAAAAAAGAACGTCACTTCCATCTATGAGTAGATGTAAGATCCATCCATGAACCATCCTTCATAGATCCATCCATGAACTAATTAGGGTAGGTGGCAGACTTGCGCGTTATAATTAAAATTTTAATCAGAAACATCCAGTTGTTCTGTCAGTGGGAAATAAATGTTACACTTATTTTTCAGTATTATCATAAATGAGACTTTCATGTAGGTCCGCAAGCCCTTCTAATATTGGCTAATTGGTTGCAGAAATGCAGCACGCAAAGTCGTTTACGAGTGTGTTGAATGTTTCAGAAACAGGCCCGTTATAGCGAATCAAATTATGGTATACCTTTCAGCAGAAAGAGTTACACCTAGTTTAGCATTTTTAAAGGTAGGGATCGATTTATGCGGGCCGTTCGAAATAAAGTTTAAGAGGCAATAAAAGGGTACTCTTCAGAAAATATATTTTGCTTTATTGGCATGTATGGCAACCAAAACTGCACACATAGTTTGTCTCAGATTTAATTTCTGGAACTCTAATCGCAACGCTAAAAAGATGTTTTGCGCGACGTGGCAAAAGCTCCACAATTTTTATCGATAATGCTACAAATTTTATTGGTGCTTCCGCAGAGATTAAATGCTTATACAAACTAATGATAGGTAGCGAAGACGTTTCGAATATGATTTCCTCCAAAGATATTAAACGGAAATTTTTGCTTCCACTTTCGGCGGTCTTTGGGAGACAGGCGTGAAAGCTTTTAAATATCATTTTAAGAGAGTGGTAGGTCATGCAAGACTATCACTCAGAAGAGTTTTTAACAATAATTACTCAAGATTGAAGACATCATCGATTCGCGACCCCTCTCTCCCCTACCAACTGATACTCACGAAATGCAGGTATTAACTCCAGGTCATTTCCTCATTGGAAAAACCTATAAATTCTATCCCAAAATTTAACTTCATCGACAAAGAGACAATCTTTTCAATCGATGGCAACGAACTTGAAGTTAGTACAAACTATTTGGAGACATTGGCAGAACAGTTATTTGAGCAATTTACAACAGAGTTAACAGAGCAATTTACAACTGCTTAAAAAACAAAATTTAACTTCTGGCATGCTAGTTCCTAATCAAGGACATTCAACTTCCAACTTACCAATAGCCTTCAGGTCGAATCATCAAGATAATTTCAGGCTCAGATGGTAATAATGTCAGAGTAGCAAATATACGCATTACAAATTTTAGAAGACCTATTCTAAAACTTGCATTTTACCTATTGCAGATAATTTTGATTTGAATTGAAATGTTCATTTGTATTTGTTTAATTATTACGCAAATTGTATTCATTATGCAAATTATTATTGTGTTATTTGTTTGTTTGTTTTACTCTTATGTGTCAAAATTAGTGATGTAACTTTATATGCATTTTTCTACATTGAAACATATGCATATTTCATCGCCGGGCGGGATGTTCCGTACTTGTAAAATCACACCTTTGGCGGCGGAGTATCCTCCCTCGGCGCACTTTATAACTACGCCAACCTGGCAACCATATAATTTCTCATAACAGTTCTTAGACAGTCTAGATAAACACGCAACAAAATAAAACGCCTTTTTACATTTATTTTACGCAACTTCCGCACAGCTGATTAACTGTGTTGATAAGTTTTTGTTGATTGGAGCAAACTTGCTCCCTCGAGTCATTTTCATTAAAACCAAATTTGTGAAGATGCGATAATAAATAAAAAAAGTTACAGAAGTCTTTTTTGACGACTGCATTATATTACTTTTGTTGCAATTTTTGCACCAATGATCAAAATATGCGCAACATGACATTCCAATCTCATTCTTATTATTTATATAGTGAGCAACTAATCAATAATGCAGAAAAATAATGTATGTAAATTATTGCTAAGTCATTAGTTTCATTTCTACTTTATTGAAAGTTTAGAAAATAAAAATTTTATAAGAGAACTAGATGACCCGGCAAACGTTGTTCTGCCTTATAAATTATTTCTATTGAATATTTTGGTTGTTAACAATGCATTGTAAGTATGTGGGGTTGAGATCTATGTCAGAAAGAGGATTGGAGGGCTGTAGATGAATATCGCCGATAAAAAAAAAACACTAATTATTTATTTTCTTAATACAATGTATTTCATTAACATAGCGAACATATAATTGTTTGATCTCTTAAAAGTTAAACGTAAAGTGAACACAGTAATATATTTTTGTCCTAAAGTACAAAAATGAAATAAAGAAAATCAATATTCATTTCGAAGAGCAATTGAGTGTACGATATTTTTTCTCAGTCCGTCTTTAACCAACACAAATAAGCTCGATAGTTTGCCCACGCGAGAACATGCCACGTGTGAAAAACATGGTGTGCCCAAATCTAAGCCGTAACCAGACATCGTTTGGCCTTGCGACTTATTGATAGTCATTGCGAATGCGAATCTAATAGGAAATTGAACGCGTTTGAATTCGATTGCCTCGTCTGTGAGAATCATTGGAATTCGTGGCAGCAAAACATTTTCGGCTCGGAATTTACCATTCAAAATGGTGGCTTCGATAACGTTTTTCATCAATTCTTTAGCGTGTCATTGCACAGCCATGGTGGGTTCAAATTCCGAAGTAAAATAACCGGAGATCCAACTTTCAGTCGTAGAAGGTGTGGTGGCATGCCTGGTAAATCCAGTGAGTTCAAAAATTTTGTTGGATAATTTACAATTTCGTTAGCATCGCAAACTGTATCGATCAATTTGTATGATACCAAGTCGCCTAGCAACGACTGCTGTAGCTTGAAGTTTAAATCGTCAACGTCCACATTTTTTGCTGCCAAAATGGCTCTTTCTGCCAGCCACGCATGACTTATGTATTATGTGCGTACATCGGGAAATATGCAGTCAATGAAAGCATTTTGCGAATCTACGATAGTGCAGAAATTAGTGGGCAATTTTATGCATCCAGTATTTTATTAGACAGCAACTTTTCCATCGCCGATATCTAACAATTGGTTCGAGAATGTGTCAGCAGATGGATCTTGTAGCATTTGAACACGCATGTTTGTTTTTAGCTGGACATTTTCAACATGACGCCACAGTGGCGATGATTTCAAGCAAGCGTTGATCTCATCAACGTACGTTGAACGTGGATAGTGACACCCTAATTACCTAGCGTTATGAAATATACTTTACGACCTATTCACATATCTACCAAATACACATAAAAATTTCATAAATATCGGTCGAACTGTTTCGGAGGAGTACGAACACAAACACCGTGACTAGAGATTTTTATGTATTAGATTGTGTGTTTTTCTGATATTAGGCTAAAAATATTTCAAATCATGAAAAATAGATGAATAAAATATGCAATTTTTGTTTAAAAATAAGTGATACTTCGCTTAAAAATGTTTTTTTTTCAAAGATATTTTTAACATCTTTCAGTGCATATCTTTGTTAAATTACATTTTCATTCATGTATCATGTATTTCAATCAAAAATAAATATACAGCATAACTACAATTTGGGCCAGACTTGATTTTTGAAACTAAGCCCAATAAATCGATACTGCTTACAATGAAAGCTATTTCGTCGCATAATTATGAAACTTATTATTTGTATTACTATCCACCATATATTTATTACACATATAATTTATTATTAACTTTTATTTAACAAATATAATTGAGTAATATTAATTTATTACGTTTTATTATACAAACACTCTATCCAAAATGTGCTGATATTTTTTAATGAAGTATAAATCTAAAATATGCTGTAATTAGGAGAACCCTGTAATTAGGAAATTAGAATATCATTTTCCCCAAAAATTACTTTTAATCTGCCAATCACAAATAACTCTTGGCAAATAAATTTTTATAGACTAATTTTGGAAGCATTCTGTATGCATAGTTAAACACCATAACATGAATGATCATGTATTTAATTCGTATTCTTGAAATAATAAATTACACCTATTTATTGAATAAAAAGATTGATAGAAAAAAATAGAGAATTCTCTTACAGTGTTTTAATGGACCTTTTTAATTATTTTGTTAAGTTAACAGTTTTCTAAAAACCTTTTTCAGAATTAATTAAGCTGTAAAAAGTGTCAGTTTATCTAAAGCTTTCCTAATGAGGTAAGTAAAATTTTCTGACAAATGAGGTATATCCAGATTACAAGGATATTATTGATTTCTCTTGATTTTACTTATTTTTAAAGCTGATATTTTCTTAATAATAAGATCAAATAACTACCGTCAATAAAATTCTTTCAGCCTCCAACAAACACAAATGTAGATTTTTTTTAAAAAAACATTGCCATTTTAAAAGATTCTTAATCTAATATAATTATTAACCGTTACATTAAAATTGAATCATATCAAACATGCCTGAAGCATTCCCAGTTTAAAAAGAGTCTGGAACTAATTGAAACTTTAAATCTTTCTTTCTTCAATAAATATGAAACTGTCCTTTAATTACATTAGAGACCAATGCAAATACACCTTTCACATTTTATAAGAATATAGCCTAATAAATTTAGATTAGGCAAATAATACTATCGAAAATAAGGTAATTTTTATTGGATATTTACATGATTGCATTGTTCTTTAACTGATACCAAATGACCTGTGTATGAAATAAGATAAATTTAAGGTGACTAACCAACACTGTATACTTAGGCAGTGATAATTTAAGTTGTATATAGCATCATTTCTATTTTTGAACTATCGCTGCCAGTAGCTACTTAAAATATAAGAACATTTACTAACAACATTTATTTTTCAAAACTTATCATTGAAAAAAAAAAAACATCAGAGAGAAAATTTAAGTTGTGGAGAGGGGGGTGCTAGCTCAGGTGTCGTCCTCGTCATCTGACCGCAGTTCAAATTTATGAGGTCCGTCCCAAAATAGCCCTAGTGTTGCCTCAAACGGGACGTTAATATAACTAAACTGGTTCACAGTTGTTTTACATACATCGTAAAATAATAAATTCCGTTTTAAAAATCGAAATTAATTCATGATGTATTCGAATGTTGAATTAAATAAAGGTTTTAAAATTATTAAATATCTTTTAAAATTACACTATCAAACAATTGCATACAGAAAATCACATCGAGCATATTCTATACCATTTCTAGGCCTTTTTAAAAATCTAATCTAATACAGAGAAAGGTAACATAAGAAAGAATTAAAATAAATCCTTCAGCTCTGATTATTTTTTCTATGCCAAAATATATCAGAATTACCAATGATTTTTGATATACAGCGAGAGTCAAAAGAAAGTAAACACTCATGATTGATTTAGAAAATGTTTTATTACAAATATATTATTGACTTATAAAGTAGATATATACAATTATTAACTTATACAAGTAGACTCGAATAACTTATAAACATTTAATTAAAATAAAATACATAAAGCAATAACTCAACTTGAACCTAAGAAAATCCAATTTTATGCGTCAAAAAAAAGTAAACACTCATAATTCTTTCTCCATCAAAAGTTTTAATTTTATAGATATTATCATTTTTTTCTTAGAGGATCTTGATATAAGTTAAATTGTACATTACGCCTCAATTTATGTAAATTTCTATAAAAATCTGGGAGATTTTGCTATAGGGAAACAGATAGCACTAGAAACGAGAAAATTGATAATAAACTTTGAGCCAGAAAAAGTCTGCTGTTTGCCAAAAAGTACCTTAATAACGATTTAGATTTTTGCAATAATATTTTATTTAGTGATGAGGGAAAAAAAAACTGAATTATTTGGCACACAGAAATTTGCAAAAATACAGAAGAAAAAAAAATCCAGTTAAGACAATTATACATGGGGGTGTATCCTGTAAGATCTGGGGATATATGGTGGCAGCAGGGATCTGTAATTTAATATTTGTCGTATCTACCATGAATAAATGCACAACCTAACTATTTTAAAAGATAATATTGGTCCTAGTGTTGTGAATTTGGGATTGTCACAAAGCTAAATCTTCCAACATAGTAACTATCCCAAACACGGACCAAAGATTTTGAAAGAATAGTCATTTAATTGTGTTGCAAAGACTTTGGACCATCTTTCACAGCGACCTGATTTATATCCCATTTAAAATTTATGAACATATCTTAAGAAAAATGGGAATGGGAAACCTCTTGAACTAACAAAAAAAAACTTGTCACAACTATGTCTAGACAATTAAAGAAAGTGATAAAATCTAGACGACTGCAGACAAAATATCAATATTTCAGCTTTCATTGTTTTTGTCGGTGTCAGCCCTGTTTACTTTCTTTTCTTTTTTCTGACGCATGAAATCTGTTGCTTTTCTGTTTTAGTTGAATTATTCCTTTTTGAATTTTGGTTTAATTAAACATTAACAGGTTGTTACATCCCACATGAATAAGTTATCATTTGTATATATTTACTTTATATTATAAATCAATAATATATTTAAAATAAAACATTTACTATAACAATCGTGGGTGTTTCTTTTGACTCTTATGCATATCTAAAAAGAAAATGAGAAGCATTTTAAATGCATTCATTTTTTAAAGCACATTTTCATTCATTTTTTCTCTTAAGAGCTGATTACATCAACAAAATTCGATCATTTCTGAAAAAAAAATGCACATAAGTACATTATGAATTAATTATATTGGCTAAAGTTTATATTAATTGATTTTTTTCGTTCAGTTTCGTATGCTGCCGCATATTTAATAAATGTTTTCAGTATCAGATATAATTTTAGAAAGTTTTATTATTTTAAACATAATTAATATATATCAGATTTATTTTAAATCACTATTTTTTTATTTTATTAACTTCATGAAAATATATTTATTTTTATTTATTTATTATTGTAACGGTACAACTATATGGTGAAAAGTCTAAATAGTTTGCTAGTGGATAGCTTAGTATGTCAACAT
Source organism: Argiope aurantia (assembly GCA_026543865.1). Taxonomy (NCBI): domain Eukaryota; kingdom Metazoa; phylum Arthropoda; class Arachnida; order Araneae; family Araneidae; genus Argiope; species Argiope aurantia. Next base: position 7,447 of record JAPMOR010125871.1, read on the forward strand.
ATTTTTTTAAATGTTTCCGGCAACAGATATAATTTTGGAAACAGTTTTAATATATGTTATTAAAATTTATTTTTACTGCATCTATTTTTAAGCTTAGTATATCAACTTTGCATGTTCTCAAACACATGTTCATCTGTTGACACATATTTTAAAATATATTTACAGCATCAGATATACATTTGGAAACAGTTTTAATATATTTGTTGTTAAAATATATTTCTTCTGCATCTCATTTTTAAGCTTAGTATATCAACTTTGTATGCTCTCAAACACATATTCATCTTTTGACACATCTTTTTGATATTTAGCAATGAAAGTTATTGCTCAGACTTTTCTTCTTTTTAATCCTGTAATATATCAATAAAAGTATGAGATGTCTTCAGTACAAATCAATTACATATATTTAGTTGATTCAAACAGCTTGCAAAAGAAAGAAAAAATATTTTAATAATTTTAAAATTAGTTGTTGAATTAACTGTATGTTTTTATTTAGGAATATCTTGAGCATATCAATTAATTTTAATTCAATGATAATCTTATGAATCAAAAAGATAGTAGATAAAACAACCATGAATTATCAAAATAATCAGAGTATGGCTAAAATGGTCAGAAATGCTTAAAACAAGAACTAAGAAAACAATGTTTCAGAAAAAAAATATTACAATACAAGAATGAATTATTTATATAGCAATAGTATAAAGCTACTTTGGCTGAGTCTGATAAATTATAATGGATATGAATATAATTAAAATGCAATGGAATATAATTAATTATTGACTAAATTTTAATTTAATTTGCTAGTGACATAATGTCAACAGTGCAGAAAGTATTTTTAAACTCTATGTCTCATTTCTTCTGCTTAAAAAAATTAAACTAATAGTTAAAACAATAAATTCAAACATAAACATACAATTTTGACACTCTTCCAATTTTTTTTTTTTTTTCTTTTCTTCTAGCCTTCCACTTTCATCTCCATTTTCTATAAGAAAAAATTATTTTGAATTAATTTGAAATCAAATATATGAATATAAATATAATGAAAAACATAACTTAAAATCTTAATAAAGACTTTTATGATCAAATTCTGAATTACGGGAATATTTAATAAATTATCAATTAGGCAAAAGCATTAGGCTAGCCTACCATATGCTAATATGGATATTGGGTACCACTAAATTTGGATACGAAGTTTATTGTCATACTGCAAGTATCCATTTGAAAATTTCAATAATACAACCTTCAGTGAAAACCATTATTAAGTTGTGACTCAATGAAATGAAATTTTCTACATCTTGTTTATCAATCAATAATAAAAATAATAAAGAATAATCCAATTTTTCAATTACGATTGAAATATATATTTGAATACAATGATACAGATTTGTTCAATGATTCAGTTTTGAATTAGAGTGACTTCAAAAAGTGATAATATTCATGTTGCCCTTTTTTATACAATACTATTTTAATTTACTGTATAATAAAATGTAAAGTTAAACTAATTAAAAAAAATAATAACGAAGTTCCACTTTTGTAACCAAGTATCCTTCCAGCAAATATCTACATTATTACTGTTTTTGTAAGGTTCTGATGTATTTTTTGCTATTTAAATTGATCATCTATAAATTCTTGCAGTATGTGAGAATTCTGTCATAATTTATTGTGTGCATAGCAAAATTGTTTCACAAAGCTAACATATTATGTATTACGTATAATAGAAATTAAAAAAAATATTTATAATTTAAAGAAATCTAATATTACTGTAATTAAAAGGTAAAAATGAAACAAGTGTTAACTGGGAATTTTTTACAATTATTTAATAAGAGATTGCACAATACAAATTATTTTTTTAAAAAGCTGATTTTTGTTGCAGCTTTATTCAATACAAGTCTTTAGTATTTTTATGATAAGAAGTAAATATTTTTAAAATGCCTCTCAAAAAGTGTCCCTTTTGTTCTTTATTTAGATGAATCACTAATGAAAAAATAATAAAGTTCCTAAGGCTGTTTTACAATTTGTTTAATGTTTTATAAATGGGGCTTTGTCTTCTTCACTCTCATTGCTTTTATCAACAGCTGACATTAGAAGATCATATAATTCTTTATTAGCAATTTATTTTTTGACTTCTCCTGCAATATCTGAAAACCTCCCTATGTCCAATGCTTTTGCAATTTGAACAACTTCTTTGATTTTAACAGTGTAGACACTTTATATCCTATGATAGAAGAAATGCTATTGTTGGGCAACAATTAAATGATAATGTGCCAAGTGGTTTTCTAGACATCCATACTAAGCAAAGTTAACTATATTGGGAATTTATAAATTAGTTTTTAAAAAATTATTTCTGAAAATGTATCTAAGTATTTGAATAATGTTTTGATATTTGATACTAAAACATTTTCAAACATTCTAATACCATGTTAGAAAGAATTGAACAAGGAGCAAACCACAAGATATAGTTTTTCATATGATATATTGCATGGCATATATGCGGAATATTTAAATTGAAATTTATAAACCTAAGATCAAAAAGAATATTAAAATCAGATATTCCATTAAGATAAAATTACTTCATGGAATTACTTTTGAAATAATTAGATTAAAATTAAACAAGAATATAAGTCTCAGAACCAATATGGCACAAATATAAGCAAGGGTAAAAAACAACATTTCTTATTCATGAAACTAAGATAATTTATGTCCTTTCATTTGATATGTAATCATGAAATGTCATTTCAGATTTAGTTATTCTATGTGTGTTAAAAGAATTTTTTTACTTCACATTCCTAACATTTTTTTTTTCTTAATGAGCCCAGATAATAAACAATTTACTATAGGAGCTTTGTTTTTCCATTGTTCTTAAAATTATCAACTTATTACACATAACTTCTAAAAATTCACCATACTACATTAAATTCATAAGTTCTTTCACCTGAAATATATCAGGCTGCCTCACCATGAATATTGATTGATTTTATTTTTTTACATAAGGCACAAAGAAGGATATTTGTTTCCTATTATTATTTACCGCTAAATCTGAAATCTACCATTTCAAAGTTACAAATGAAACAAAAATTCCATGCAAAAAAATCTTAACATTTTTGCAGGTTTCCATTAATAAAACAAGACAAGTTTTGAATCTACCCACTAACAGTGGCTATTACTTTGAGAGATAAGTTTCCAACATAAGTATTAATTATAACAGAAAATAAAAATAATTCAACTAAAACATAAATCATAATGTTCCATATACATTGTACACAGAGTACTAGAAAAAAAAATCTTTTTAGTGTACCATTCATATAGATTCTTCACTTAATATACATGAGAATACTAAAGTAAGGAATAAAATTAGCCATAAAATAAGTCTGGAATTTAACATAAATTGACATTTAATAATATGTCAGGAAATAATTCATGATCATTACAAAAAGTTATGATTATCACCTCCATTCAATTAATTTCATGAAAATTATGTTTGTGAAAAAGTTTGAAAAGTAAGACTAAGCATTTGGAAACATGAATAAGAGCTTTGCAAGAAGCAGGATAACAGATACTCTTCAAATATACTCATTTTGAAAATTTAAATGTGCAGTAAGGAACTAATATTTTGAAAAATGTACTTCACTTATAACAGAAATGAAAATGTATTCAATAAAAATTTTTTGTGTTCAAGAAAGCAAAACTTTTACTCATTAACAACAACAAAATATTTACAGAAAATAAACATTGTTAACATATAATACAGTAAAATATTCAAATCATCATGAAAATAATCATGATCAAACAAAACCTATTGTTAATCTTGTCATGATAATGCAATAATTTTATATTTGAAATAGTGATTGATCGGATAAAGCTCGCCAAAATGTTGAAAAACAAAACAAAAGTTCGCCATCTTGAATTAAACGAAATGATTTAGAAATACACCGCTCAGTGAAGACCACTTTGATGAAGAACGCGTCTATCTTGGATGAATACAAGAAATGGTTTTTAGTGTTACCATAAAAAAACTGTCAAAATTATATCTGGACAATAACTGCCTTTAAAAAATTCAGTTTGGGGAAAGAACGCGCCACATATTCCATAGATGTAGGAAAACGTTCAGTTAAACCATGTAAAAATTTTAACGTTTGGCTGCTGTTTATGCTGTTCTACACTTTAATTTTATAATAAATATAACTCAGAACGCTTCTTCAACTTATGCAAATATTCTACAATGAAGAATAAAAAAAGTCTGGCGAGTTCTGATAGGTTTGACATTCCTGACTTGGCGAGAAAGCTGGTATTCGTTACTTATGTTTTACCAATAATTTACATTAAAACAAAATTTGTTGATTTACACAGTTAAATAAATTTTATTTCTGAACATTATAAAGAGACTAAAAGAACTGTAGCCTAAAATTTTAGATTTACATTATAAAAGCTAGTGGATTTAAAAATACATTTTAAAAATTTATCTAAGGTAGGCATATTTAAGTTGTACTTACTTATTTTACAGACATTGCTCACTGGTCTTCAAAAATACTTAATGTAGTAAAAAATGATAAGAAAATGTTCTAACTAGATACAACTGATAACACAGCATTAGCAACAACTTGCATCTTCACAACAGGAATCTTCTCTGTGCTCTTAACAAATAGGCCTTATACACTGTTTTGGTTCGAGGCTACACAAGGAATAACTGTCAAGTGTGGCGAGCAAATGCAGGTCGGTCGTAGTCTGATAACGAGGTTATACAGATCGATATGTAAAATTAAACAGTTCGAGTGTTGTGACTCCTATTCCAGACAAAACAACATGCATCTGCAGATAGAAGCTTTAGCCGACTGCGCACGATGACGCATTCCGCATTGTCGAAACTGAACACCTTCCTAACGTTGCGTAGGCGTTATGCGGTTCTTGTGCATCCGCTTTAGCAAATCGTTCTATTTTTTATTTATTTTTTCGCTGGGTGTAATGAGGTTTCGTACTTTTTTTAGTATAAAATTCCATTTAATTAATAATTTTAATAAAACTGAAAAAGAAAAATTTAGTAATATGCAAAACTTGAAATAAAAAGTACATCTTTCTTTAAGTTCCATGTTTGTCGCAATTCTTATTAATTAGTCAATGAATTGCTTATATAATTAAAAATAATTTTTATAAAAATTAATTACTATTTTAGTAATACTTAGTTTAAATATATTTTATTATTTTTAAACGATATCATTAAATTTTAATTATATTTTAAATAGTTAATATTATTTAATTTAGTCGTGTATTATTTCTTAAAATGTATTGAATCATTTTCCCCTATATTATTTATAATTTTTTTATTACAATTACCGTTACAATGAAAATTGGCAAAAGAACTCAAAATTAAAAATATATATATATTATATGAATAAAGTTTTGCAAAAATTGCAAAAGAGAAATGCAAAATTTTGTTTACATTATTCTCGTTTCAATTATATCTATATAATTTTCAATCCTTTTTTTTTTTCTTATAATAATATTTTTGTGAGTTTCTTTTCAAAAGTTAGATTGAAGGATGCGAGAAAAGGGGAGGTTAAAATTTGCTTAAAATCAGAAGAAACAATATTTTTTTCTTTTCCTTTTGTTATTCGTTTTTATAAAAATAAAAATCCTATGTAAAAAGCATAATTCAATAACAATAAATTTATTTTCTGTGTATTGTTAAAGCTTTTATACTCATTCAAAACAAGTACTATTACTGGCTTTTTTACAAGAATGATCGTCTACAAATAGCAATTTGATTAAATCTAGATATAGAATTTGTTTGTCCAAATATCCGTGAAGAAGCATTCATAATTTTTTTATAATCAAGTTATGAAAAAAAGACATTTTCTTATTGAAATTTAGAATTGGAAACTATTATGAAATATTTTTACTTTTATGTAATCATTATTAACAATAAAAGATTTTTTTTGATTAATGGATAATTCCATGGCGATGTAAAAGTTCAATGAATCGCCAAAAAGAAACTTTATATTGTTAAAAAAATATGGATACTATACAAGGTTTTCATTTAATATTTACCATTCCTTAATCAATGAATGCAAGGTATTTCCAAGCAAACAAAAATGGGAAGCAAACAAAGATGCAAAAATAAGTGGGAAAAACAGAAACAATCCTAGATATTTATTTTTAAATTAACAAAATTGAAAAAAAAATTGACTTTTTGAAATTAAAGGAACCTCTCTACGATTTTTAAAGCATCTGAAATGGTGAAAGGAGATTTCCGATTGAAAGAGCTTTTCGAAATAAAATCTGAAGCTGACAAACTAAGCAGCAATAGTACATTCTTCTAAATAGTTCCAGAAAATTAATTAAGTTAGTCACACAATAAGTTGGGCAATTTAATAAAAAGAAAAATGATAAAGCTAATCCAGGAAATTATAATTCTTATAATAGAGAAATATGAATTTAAATTTTAAACATCTTTCATTATCTTCAACAAAAAAAAAAGTGTGAAATTAATATTTTTGTAATTTCACCTTTATTTAGTTAATTAAATAAATTAACTAAACAGAGGCAAAATTACATCATGTTAATGTTATTAATCATGTCATATTAATGTTAATCATTAATAAAAATATGGTTAATGATTAACATATTTTTTTAAAAAAATTAACAGAAGAAAAATATTTTTTCCGAATTTTATTACAGAGCCTATAAGTGTTGCGTTGATAGTTTTTTTTTTTTTTTCAGTTTCAAAATATCTTTCTAATTAACTTATTGAAGGAAATATTCAATCTTTTCAGAAGAAATGTAAACTATCAAGTAGTATTTGATTGGGTCAGTTAATCTACATGCTATATTAGTCTGAAATTCTTTCCAAAAAGTACTTCATAAAAATTATAAGTGCCTAATTAGTAATAATAAATGATGGAGAATTTTTATATTAAGTAAAAGAACTTTTCCGACAAGAGTAAGGAGGAGAATTAGAGAAGCAGCTATTAATTTCTCAATTAAAGAAAGTTCTTTTGCACTATTTAGTATTTTTAAAACATTAATTCATCAATAAAACTCAAAGAAACTTCTCTTTTTGTATATTTCTTTTCTTAAAAGAAATAATACAGCGAACACCAGTTAATGTGATATCTATTAATTTTATTATTCCCTTTATACTATCAAAACTCTCCGGGCCAACCAGATGTATTAAAATGTACTCAAAATTATTCATTTAGTGTAATCACTACATAGTTAAACAACATCAGTTTTTGAAGTAGAAAATTGGACGACATATTAAAATGTACTCAAAACTATTCATTTAATGTGATCACTAAATATCATCAGTTTTGAAGTAGAAAATTAGACCAGACATATTAAAATGTACACAAAAATATTCATTTAGTGTGATTACTACATCTCTCAATAACATCAGTTTTTGAAGTAGAAAATTGGACCAGACATATTAAAATGTACTCAAAAATATTCATTTAATGTGATCACTAGATCGTTGAATAACATCAGTTTTGAAGTAGAAAATTAGATCAGACATATTAAAATGCACTCAAAAATATTCATTTAGTGTGATCATTACATCTTTAAATAACATCAGTTTTTGAAGTAGAAAATTGGTCCAGACATATTAAAATGTATTCAAAAATATTCATTTAGTGTGATTACTATATCGATAAAAATCATCAGTGCAAAATTGAATGATACGTCATTTTCAACAAGAGAATTCACGTAACATGCATTCGCGGAATCCCTAGCTCTCTTATAAAGAAGCATCTGGACTGTGAATCATTTTTCAGTTTGGGATGGATTTCACTTCTTTTATTTAAACCAGAATGATTTGGACTGGTACAAAAAGACAGCTACGCTTGTAGAAATACATTGGACAGGCTCACGCTGTTTCCTACTACAAAATTACAAAAACAAAATAGATTTTTAAAAGAAGAAAATTGATTTCAGCGTTAAAAATATGGAAGCTTACCTAAAATGAATCAAAACAATAATATCATGCAGCTGCAATTTTCAGAGTTTTTTTTTTAATTTTGAAAAATTATAAGTTCTTTTTTGAGCGAGATCAAGCAATAAATGTTGATTATTCCTACGAGGACAAATGTACTGACGAAAGAACTCCAACAAAAATAAAAATGAGTCTAACATTTAATATTTTGAAATGCGATGTGCAGTTGCAGTTCAACAAGTTTTAAAAAAATACTAGAAGTATAAATTATATACGAGAGAAGGAATAATTGTTAAAAGGTAACAATTAGTGATTTTTTTAGCTATTATTTTTTAAATAAATAAATAAGTCAGTCAGTCTCAAAACAGCCATTGTGTAGCGCGAACTTCCAAATCGGAATTCATCCAACTAACTCGATAAATAGAAGTATCTCGGATACAAGACATTACTTTTGTTTATTATCTAATTACATGGCACCTTCTGATTCGGACATTTATTGTGCATTATTTGAAATCACAATCCTTAGAATTTCCTGCTAGAGCTATTTAATCCGCTTCAGATTTTGATGGATTCTGTATTTTAATATCGAATTATAACATCTACGAATGGTTTGACTTTAAACTATAATTTAAAAAATTAAGCTTCTGCTTTTCATTGATCGTAGTCGTGAAGGTTAAATGGTTAATTTACAAGGTAAAATATAACCACATAAATTTCTTTTAATTTTCTCTGGAAAATACTTAATCAGTTAAATTTTTATTAATATTTTTAAAAAATAGTATGCACTTTTTTTTTCTAATCAATTATTAGCACTATCTATAACTTTTTGAGCAGTTACGAAATTTAAAAGTCATTTAGTGAAACTGATATTTTCATTTTAAGCAAACATAGAGGCCATGTTAGAAGATCATAAGAGAATTATATATATT
>JAPMOR010125871.1:21296-37766 GCA_026543865.1 Argiope aurantia
TAATCTATTTTGGCACCAAAGTCGCCAAAATAGATTATACCCGAAACATCGAGAATTTTCCCGATCCGTCCATTAGGAACCGAGATACGCCTCGAACGTTCCTGATTGGTTGAGAGACTTCTAGCCCCGCCTCCTGAGACCTATAAAAGGAGACAGTCTATGCTGCCAGAGTAGATTAGTCGGAATAGACGGTGAAGAGTAATCGGAATCGACAGTGGAGAGTAGTCGAAATCGACAGTGGTGAATAGTCGGAAACAACAGTGAAGAACGGTTCTTCCACAGATTAGCATAGCAGCGACGGAGTCAAGCTAGTGCTGAACTAAGCTGTGCGTTAATGTCTGCAGTAGAGTCTTGTTGTGTGCTGCTGTTTGCACGTCTCGCGGCTGAAGATAATTGTCTTCTCTGTGCTGTATATAGTTGTCGTTTTTGTGCTGCCCTATGTGTCTTCGTGTAAATAAACGTCGTTGTTTCTTTTTCTACTGCCGCCTGCTGATTGAGCGTTCTCCACACCATATAACTTCCACTATCCAAACGAACCCGGGAAATTTCGTAACATTTGGTGTCAGAAGTGGGATAGTGGTTAATAGTGTATGGTGCTGACGAGATCCCAAGCAAAAATGGCTAATAGCGATAATGGCGAGTTACTGGCTCTGTTGGCTGAGATGAAGAAATCTATGGAAGCTGGACAAGAGGAGATGAAGAAAAGACAAGATGAGATGAAGCAAGGACAAGAGAAACTTTTGCAAGAAATGGAAGCCTTCACGGAAGAAATGAAAACCGGATATGAAGACATGAAGAGTGAATTGAAGAAAGGCCTTTCGTCGTGGAAAGAAATTTTAGAAGATAAAGTTAACAAAACTGAAGACATCCAAGTTATCACAGAAGAAATTGAAGGAAGCAGCGAGAGCCAAGTGGAAGAAAAGACTGAAGATCGAATGGAGACCGGTGTCACCGAAAAGGAGCTTAGCCATCCGGAGGATGAACCGAAGTTCAATAAGGAGAGGAACGAACAGTGAGAATGTCAAATAATTGCGGAACTGAAACAGTCTTCTCCGAATGAGTCCCCTGAAGTAGAACCGAAAGTGCAGGCGCTTGGGGATGGAGAAGATGGACTTTCTTCGGATGGGTCTGTTGGTGGCGACCCGTGCTCGATGCCTATGGAGGCAAGAGTTGACGCAACCCTGTTTGGATTCGTCCCAGAGATTAAAGGAAATACCTCTCTGCAAGCCTCTTGGTATCTCCTGGCATAGTGACACGAAAGAAGACTACGTGGCTGGAATCGCTGATCCCAGTAGTCACGGTCTCAATTCCCTTCAAGAATTCATCTTTGCTGTGGATCTGCATAGAAGTGTGATGCAAATAGGAGCTGAGGAATAACCTGTGCATCCGGACATATTACGTCGTCGCAGAAGGACCCTTCCAGCAAAAGCGGATGCGCTCTTCAGAAGATCCTGTGTGGAGGGCGTCGGACAATTCTCAAGTGTCGAGAATGAGCCCGGAATAGGTGGAGATATTCCCGCGGAAGCTTTGGCAATGAAGGCGAATATCTAGCTTTCGAGTGGTCTTCACAAGGCACCGTTGGATCATCCTGATATACGATTGGTTCGATGGAAGAAGTTTAAAGTTACCAACCCACCAGCCTGGCAAGAATTCATTCCGGAAGACTCTGCTACGGTCCAGCGTTTCGCTCCATGGGACACATTGCATTTTAAGAAGAGAAATCAAGTCTGGGTGTACAATCCGAAACGACGAAGAGGTCCGAGTCAAAATCATTGAGAAGGTTCGGATGGACCTTTAGTCACCGCCAAATTAGTAAACGATGTCATCTTCGAAAGACCGGAAGTCGTCTAAAGCATCGTCATCACATCATTCGGAAGCCTACGCCAGCTGTTGGATTGACGTAGGACTGCCGGGACGTCAGTCTTTGAAGAGGGGAGCAATGTTACAAACCTGCGATTCTGCTTCCCAACATAGTTGGTTCCATCATCAGAAAGACAGTTTTATAGTCATCTGTATTGGACGGAGTCCGGGTGTCGCGTCGGAGGTCCCAGAGCTTGGCGGCCATTTGGAGATTTGGCGACTTTGGCGCCAAAATAGATTATACAAGAAACATCGAGAATTTTCGCGATCCGTTCATTAGGATACGCATCGAACGTTCCTGATTGGTTGAGAGGCTTCTAGCCCCGCCTCCTGAGACCTATAAAAGGAGGCAGTCTGTGCTGCCAGAGTAGAGTTGTCGGAATCGACAGTGGAGAGTAGTCGGAATCGACAGTGGGGAGTAGACGGATTCGACGGAGGAGAGTAGTCGGAATCGACGGAGAAGAGTAGTCGGAAACGACGGTGAAGAGTAGTCGGTATCGACAGTGAAGAACGGTTCTTCCACAGATTAGCATAGCAGCGACGGAGTCAAGCTAGTGCTGAACTAAGCTGTGCGTTAATGTCTGCAGTAGAGTCTTGTTGTGTGCTGCTGTTTGCACGTCTCGCGGCTGAAGATAATTGTCTTCTCTGTGCTGTATATAGTTGTCGTCTTTGTGCTGCCCTGTGTGTCTTCGTGTAAATAAACGTCGTTGTTTCTTTTTCTACTGCGCCTGCTGATTGAGCGTTCTCCACACCATATAACTTCCACTACCCAAACGAACCCTGGAAATTTCATAACAATATTAAACTGCATTCTTTTATGGGCACGTTTTTATTCCATCGGCTTAGTGGCAAGTTCAATAAATTAGACATAAAAATATTTTTGTCCCAAGAAACACCGAGTATATGCACTAGTTTGGAATAAATTAATCCTTCTATGTTATTTCGCTGAAAATTTTTGTGAATCAGCTCAGTGTTTTAAACACTGGTTTTGTCATTGGATACAAATGTTTTGAAAACAATAGATATTTTTTCAGATTATATTCGTTTTCTTTTTAAGAGCAATCTTTTTACTAGAGATTTAGAAAACACTTCAATTTATTCGAGTATTTAGTGAAGATAAAAATTTTGCAATTACTCATTCAATTTAGTTTATTTCCAATTTATAAATACTCCTTTTTTTTTAAACAAGATGAGTACTATATCGAGTGAATCCTTCGAATTTGAACCGAAATCAATGACAGAAATAACATCTGAAGCGGCACGACATTCTCCAAATTTCTATTCGTATAAGTTAATTGACTAAAAGTTCAGAATGTGGCTCAGTTGAAAATCTTCCATACAAAGCAATATATAAAATGAGAATTTGAAAATGGCGCGAGAAAAAGTACAAAAACTCGAGGCTGTATAATTTTAATAAACATAATTCTAGTGGCCATATGATGTAACCCTTTAGTGTGTTCCCGAAGGTGTTAAATTAAAAGCAGTGGTGATACAGTCCAAGAGTTCTAATTTATATATGCGATTGAGTTTTTTTTAAAATGTGCTATCATGGCCAAAACATAGCCTAGTTCACCGGAGACGGCTATGCATCTATTGAATAATGATTCATTATTTGTAATGTGTATGATTTATTAATGGTGATATCATCGCTGCTGAGGAACTTAGTGCTAAAATACCAAGAATGACAACTTAGTTACGGATACCTGGTCTCGTGTGATAGCAGCCCCAGCAAATAGGAGGTAGGAGCAATATTATCCTTTGAGTTATTAACTAATTTCCCGAGACGAAGTTAATTTTGTTTTGATGAGTTTAGAATAAAATTGTTAGTGATAATATTGTTCTCTTGAATTATTTTGAATTATATGTTTAAAACGGCGGGCTTATCAAAATTAAAGAAAGATGAATTAAAACTTTTTGCCGAGGAGATAGATTTGGTTGTAACGGAAGGCATGAAAAAGAGTGAAATAAAGCATTCAACTGAGGAAAGTGATGTGTTCAAAAATGACAACGAAGCTGTTAAAGATGCTGTAGATCAAGAATTAGAGAATAGAAATCTAAAATCCTATCAGACCAGTGAAGCAGAACTAGAGAGTCTCAGATTAGAGAGAACTAAAATAGAATTACAGTTAGCGCAATTAAGGGCTAATGAAAATAGTACTCAAACTTCCGTTAATCAAGAGTGTAAATCCGAACCAGGACAGTCACTGGATAGCTTATTAAAGTTTGTGAGAATATTGTGTATTAAACCACCGTATTTCTTTTTTTGCTTCGTTAGAGAGAGCATTTAGTACTAAAAAGGTAAAAGGTCAATTGTTTTAAGAGAATTCGAACCGACAAATCAAGCGATTTGAAAGAATTTTTGAAATGATTCTAGAGATAACGAAACTCATGTGCAATTCGCATCACGCTTATTGGCGAGTTTTGAATATTATTTAAAATTAAGAGGGGTGTAGCAATCGTAAACTGATGAGCATTGAAAATGAACATGAATTACTCACCTCACCTGCGATCGTTCCTTTCGCGCTGAAATGAAGTCACATCGAAAGTACGAATCGACATTAATGCGAGTTGCTATTAAATTAAATCAATCACTCATCAACACTGAAGAGAGCCAATCTAAAAAATACTAAGACATTTAATTAGTTGAAATTATTTACAGAATTATATGCAGGACTTTTAGTATAAACATATGCAATGGAGCTGTAACACCATACATCGCAAAGTTCGCAGAAGAAAAGTTCCGATTTCGTTTTCAGGAATTCCAGGAGTTGAGTTGTCTCAGAAGAAGTTGAAGTTCTTTTCGTGACATACTCCCCACCTTGAGTTTCACCACACTGGAACTCAATTTTCAAAGAAGAAATGTTCTAGAGATCCAAACGATGAGGAGCACGTAGAGTTCGACTATAGCGGTAGATTTGTCGAGGTAGGGAAGAGGGTAATAGTTCTTCCGGAGTGACAGACATTGGCGATGTCGCTTCCTGAGAGACGGGCACTGGTGCTGGTTCTTCCTGAGAGAGAGGCACTGGTGATGATGAATCACTCGGATTATGGTTCTCTCCTTTATCAAAAATGATGGGATCTTCAATTCGCTTGCGAAGTTCTCTATCGATGGGAGAACTTACTTCAAGAGGATAGAGGCGCTGTATAGGTCGAAATAAGTCTCCTTGCTTAGTGCGCACTATTCCTTCTTTTCCCTTAATTAATTCGATCACTTTTCCAAGAGGCCAACTGATTCTTTTGGTCGTGGTTTCTAATAAAACTATATCTCCTATGAAAAAGAGGTAGCTGTTTCGTGATTTTTTTCGCATAACTTCTAAGCTGCCCAAGATACTCAGACCGAAACCGTTTTCATTGATCTTCAAGAAGTTTCAATCTATAAAGATATCTTTTTTGCAAACTTGAAGATTCGATTTGATCTATATCTGGAACTCCACTCTCTTTAAGGTCTCTCAGAAACATCGCTGGAATCAGTGGTTGGAGTTCCAGGTTTTCAGAAACATAAGTTATTGGTCTGGAATTAATGACATTCTCACAATCGCAAAGGATTGTTGAAAGCTCCTCATATTTTAAACAAGCCTTGCCGAGGACTTTTCTTAAGATGGTTTTCATTAAGCCAACCAATCTTTCCCAGAATCCACCCCATCATGGCGAGCTGGGCGGGATGAACTTCCATTGTATTCTTGACACAGATGTGTCGCTTTTAATTTTTTGCCAATCCACTCTTCTCAGAGCTTGATTGGATTCATGAAAATTAGAACCGTTATCAGTATAGATTGTAGAAGGTCTTCCTCTTCTTGCGATAAACCGACGTAAAGAGAGAAGGAATTTGTCAGTCGTAAATGATGTTACTAATTCAAGATACACTGTGCGGAAAACTGCACAGGTAAATAAAACAATCCAAGCTTTGGATCCATCCTTTAAAAACAAAGGACCTGCTAGATCAATACCAGCAATTTCAAAGGAGCAGAGTCCCTTAAACGGTCTCCCAGCAAAGGTGCAGCTTGTATCTCGGGATGTTTAGCCTCAAATCGTTTACAGGCGATACAAGAGTTTAGGATCCTGCGAATTGTTTTGCGGCTTCTATTTAACCAATAGTGTTCTCTCAAACTTGACATTAAAGTCTGAATTCCACAATGATATAGAGTTTTGTGTCTATGCATAATCATTTTATGAACTACAATTTGATCAGCGGGTAGAAGGATAGGAAATTTTCAAAATCCTTCCTCATTAAAAGTTGTCTCTTGATTCTAATGAGACCTTTTGGATCAACGAACGGACGAAGGTTTCGAAGTCTTTCTTCAGTGACTGTTCTAAAAGAGGTCTTTTGTATAATTTTCCAAATTATGGCTTCAGCTTCTGTCAGTTCTTCAATTTCCCAACTTACAGAGGTGTACAGAGGTGTACAAGGTGTACAGAGTCACCTTTTTACAATTTCTGTCAAATCTAAGTATCCAGGCTGTAATTCTCACGATCTTCTCGAAAGATGAAATATTGGTTAAGTAATCGAATTCTTCATTCTTTGTAACTGCCAAAGTGACTTTTTCTTCTCCGAATTTATGATTTCTTTATCGGCCATAGCTTCACTAATTGGCCAATGTTTCTCACCTTGCTTCAGCCAAGATGGGCCATCATGCCAGTGTTGACTTAAAAGAGTGACCACAGAACATCCTCTTGAAGGTAAGTCGGCTGGATTGAATGTTCCAGGAATATGATTCCACTCACCTTTTGAACTAAAGTTTCTTATTTCTCTAACACAGTTCATGACAAAAACTCCCCAATCTTCTTCATTTCTAATCCAGTGTAAAGCATTCATTGAATCCGTCCAATAAACAAGTTACATCTTCCATGTGTAAATCTCGTTTGATTGTCGTCATGAGGCGTATTCCTATAGTACACGCGAACAATTCCAGTCTGGAAATGTTACAGGTTTCAATGGAGCTACTCGGGATAGTGACTGTACGAGTTGACAGGAACCCCCCACTTCATTTTCGCTTCTCAAATATATGAAGGTTGCATACGCTATTTGAGAGTTGTCACAGAAAACGTGGAATGATTGATTGTTTCTTTCTTTAAGATTTATTACCAGTCTTCTAGGGATCGTTAAATTATCAACATAAGTTAAATCTCTTTTCAGTTTCAAAAACTTTTTGACAAGTTCATCAGATAGTTCAGCATCCCAAGATAATTTAGCTCTCCAACAGTCTTGCATCAAAATTTTAAATCTTACAGTCACAGGACTCAATATTCCAAGAGGGTCAAACAGTTGATTTGCTGATGACAATATTGATCTTTTAGTTAATAGAATTGCCTCAAAAACATCTTTTTTATAAGTACATCTTAATGTGTTATCTTCTGGGTTCCATTCAAGTCCCAACACTGAGACATTTTCTTCATGTGCAGGGAATTCTCCGCCAGTTCATTGGAAGGTGGATTTGTCCTCATTAAATCTCCCTCTTCTCAAATCAAATTTAGCAATCATCATTATTTCCTTTGAGTGTTCAATAAAGGCTTCTACTTCTTCTATGGAATCTAAATTTGTGACACAATTGTCAACATACATAGAAGCCTTCAGTTTTTTCGCTACCCCTTGAAGATGTTCAGGAACATGATCTAGATGGTACGAAATAGTTACACCAATTAGGAAAGGACTTGCGTTTATTCCAAATACCACACGTTTATGGTGATAAATCTTCAATTTATCAGGATTTCCGTTTTCAAACCATAAAAATCTTAGATATTCTCTGTCCTTGTCGTTAATATTTATCTGGAGGAATACTTTCTTCATATCAGCGATTATGCCAAACGCTCCAAGTCAGAATTTATTGAAAATGCTCGGAATCAGTTCCACTAAATTAGATCCTTTATCAAGGTAGCTGTTCAGAGATAACTCATTCTTCTGTTTTGCTGAAGCATCAAAGACCGGTCGAATCTTTGTTGTTGAATTCTCTTTGATCAAGGCCAAATGAGGTAAGTACGTTCAAAGAAGATAATCTAATCTTGTAATATCCACAGGTTCTATTATTTCTTCTTTCAACCATTCGTAGAAGACATCTTCATAGCTCTCTAGCAAATTCTTTGCTTGAAGAATCTTAATTGTTCCCTTGAGTCTTCTTTCCGCAATCATTCTATTATTGGCAGGTGGCTGCATCTTTTCCAACCAGGGAAGAGACACTTCACACCGGCAATCAGGAAGTCTCTTCAGTGTTTTCGAGAAATGCTGCATGGAAGCTTCTTCCTTCTCCGTCTTTGATTGTTTCTCAGCTAGATCTTTGATTCCTATGATATCAAGATTCCATAAATCTGTTTCAGAAATTCCTCCTGCAAACATTGAAGTAACAATCAGATCTGTGTTTTCTTCTCCCTTTTCTCTTCTTGTACGACCCATGACCGTCCATCCTAACTTTGTTTCGATTACAACTAAACCAGAAGGTAAGAGCTTATAACCCCCCGGTCAGAAACTTTCCAGAAACATCTGCTACAATCAATAATTCTATGGGTCCATGGTTTTTATCATTCAAATGGATATTATTTTCCGAAAGTTCTTTCATGCACATACCATCCGCAACGGGTGGAATTGATGTGCATATTGTTTCCTGGCCGAGGATTTCAAAGTTACAGTTGTAAGTCAGATCGAAGTCAGTGAGGAATGCTCTATAAACGTCGTGATCGCAGACCTCTGTACTCCTTCCGCCAAACAAGAAATGTCGCAGACTTTCTCTTCAGCGGGGTTGGTAATTCAATCTCTGCACCGTACTATTCAAAATGTACGATCTTTGAAAAGCTGGGTCAATTATTGCTCTTATCTTCACTTTACTCTTTTCTCCTCTTAAATGAACTACAAGAGTCTGCAACAAAACATGAAGTGAAGACGAAACATTTGCCAGCGTTTGATCTTCTACTGGAGTATCATTAACATGTTTAGATTTTGTTATTTCCTTGGGTTTGATTATTATTACACAAAAGATAAAGGTGTAATCTTCCACAATTTAAACATTTGATTCTGGATTTACAAGAGCTAGAAATATGATTAATTTTCAAACACCTAAAGCAACCACCTTTTTTCCTTAAAATATCTTTCCTTTGATCACCTGGTAAACTTTGAGCATATCTACAGTCAGCACTAAAATGATTCTTATCACAGAATACACATTGAGAATTCTTCGAGGCTGTATTGCTTTGTACTGAGCTATAGAGTTCCATGTCCATGGTAATATTTTTATTACGATTAAAAGAAGACTTAATTGCTTGATTTTTCTTGTTCTTATGTTCTAGCCCAAACCCACTTTTGGCTAAGTTAATCTTCTCTTCACCCTCAATTTCATTTCCAAGGAATTTCATTAAGGTTTCTAACTTGTTAAATTTCTCATCTGATTTAAATGTTATCGAAGACAAATGTCGTTCCCAAATTCGTAAAAGACCAATAGGCAAATATGACTCGACCAAAGGGTAAAGCATGGACGCATACTTATCACTTGTTACACCCAGAATCTGTAGAGATCTTAGCTGAATTTCGATTCTGTCGTATAATTTAATTAACGGAAGTTTATGTTCATTATTCAGAGCATTATTTAAAACCAACCTTCCCTTACATAGACCTCCACTAAGACATCCTCTCTTCCGAAACGCGCTTTTAAACATTCGATGGCTTGAACATAGTTTTCTGCCGTGGGGGGAAAAGACTCGACAACCTCTCTGGCTCTTGAACCTTTAAGGGTTGACTGTATCAAGTACTGATATTTATCTTCATTCGAAATATCAGGATCTGAATCTATTTTTTTAATAATCCCCAGAAAGATAACCAGTCCTTTAAAGTCCAATCAAATTTTTGCAATTCAATCTTAGGCAATTAAATTTTTTTCACTAATTGAATGTGCATCAGTTTCGCTGTCAGATATATTTATGCAGCGTTCTAGTTTCTTTTTAAAATACATAAATTTATCTTCATAAGATTCGGCACTTTCGATTTCGTCACATATGCTTCTCTCGGTACACGTAACATCCCTCTTGATTAAATAAAGTATACCTTATCTAAGTTTTGAATTTTCAAATATTTCTCTGTTAACTGACTCAGGTTACTAACATACAAATCAGAATCATCTACTTTCGTTTTCAAAAATAATTCCTGTGACTCTGTGATTGCAGTGTTACAGAGTGCATAATAAAAGTAAGAGTTTCAAAAGAACTATTTCGATGTTAATGCTATCAAAAATAATGGATTTAATACCAAATAAGTTGATCGATACGCTAGTGTAGATTCCAGAATC
The DNA here is from genome assembly GCA_026543865.1 of Argiope aurantia. Taxonomy (NCBI): domain Eukaryota; kingdom Metazoa; phylum Arthropoda; class Arachnida; order Araneae; family Araneidae; genus Argiope; species Argiope aurantia. The sequence continues at coordinate 31,421 of JAPMOR010125871.1, forward strand.
AATTGACCTTGATCCTAATTTTAATATTCCTGGGAAAATAGACGTTTTAATTGGGGCTGAATACTTTATACATTTATGAAATTTATAAAGACGGGAAAATTAAATGCTAAAAATGAGAAAAAAAGAAAAAAAAAAAACGTTAGGACTCGAAATTTAGTTATATTATTGGATCTCCAATCACACATTATTCTGATTATTACGGTTTAATATGTGGGTCAGAAGAATAAATTCAAACTGAAGAAAATTTTGGGATGTTAAGGAAATAAGTAACGAATTACCTAAGAGTAAAGAGAATGCTATTTAAGAGGAACACTTCGCGAATACACATAGGAGAGATAAGACAGGAAAATATACTACGACAACGCCATTTAAAGAGCATTGGTCATTGTTGATTTTATTAAAGATTTAAACGACTTAGAATCAAAAGAATGTATAAATTCTGGTCAGATTCAAATAAAGGAATGAAGACAAATACAGGAATGACTCACCTCATCCAAGTCGCGATATTTATTTGGCAGCGATTCATGGGCATCCAGAATAAGAATGAATTACAGATTTAAAATGCAGCGAATAGAATTTTTGCATACAGCTTTCAGACTACACATGTTCGAGCACGTGTACAGAAAGCACCCGTTTCATCCAAGCATCCCCTAAGAATGCCAGTCTCTGAACAAAAACAAAAGTTCAACGCTCTGGTTTTTTCATTGTGCCATTTGTTGGCGTTCAAGCGAATCACCATTCTCTGGGGCGCTGCATGTCGGCACCGGTAGTGCAATGAGTCTGTTAATGGCTACTTTGGCAGGTCCTGATGGAGTACGAAACAGGGCAACTCTAGGGATGCCATCAGTTCCGGGGATGATCTCCAGGATACGCGCCAGTGGCCAGGATAATGGAGGCATGTTGTCAGTTTGAATAAGGACGAGATCTCCGACACTCAAAGGAGGAGGATGTTGATGTCACTTCCGTCGGGCTTGCAAATGGTGAAGGACGCCTCTGGTCCATTTACTCCAAAATTGATGTTTTAACTGTAAACGACTTTTCCATCTGCAAGAAAGACTAAGATTTTGATTAGTGAGATCAGTTCCTTCAGGAAGCTCAAGAAGAGGTTTCCCGATCAGGAAATGCACAGGGGTGAGAGCCCTGATATCAGCTTTATCATTGGAAAGTGGTACTAGAGGTCTTGAATTAATACAGGTCTCTATTTGACATAAGAGGGTAGACATTTCTTCAAAATTAAGCAAATGTCCTTAACAAGTTTTTAAGAGATGTCTTTTGGTGAGTTTGATGGATGATTCCCAAACACCACCGAAATTGGGAGTATATGGTGGGATGAATTTCCACCTGATTTTTCTCACAGTCAAGAAATTTTGTACAGACTGGTCTTGGACTAATTTGAATAATTGCTTTAGATAATTATCTGAACCTATGAAGTTCGATCCATTATCTGACAGGATATCAGTGGCATGACCTCGTCCTGATATAAATCGACGAAGTGCGGCTAAGAATGCTTCCATAGACATACTGGACACGAGTTCGAGATGAACTGCTCTAGTCGCTGTGCATATGAATAAACAAAGGTAAGACTTGAATTGGATAGCTTTTCTGAGATGCTGACATTTTGTGACTAACGGTCCTGCGAAATTTATCCCAACTCTTTCAAAAGGACGAGATTTTGTTATTCGACTACTTGGCAAATCTCCCATATTAGGGTTTGAAGATTTAGAATTTAATCGCCAGCAAACGATACAACGCTTGATTTCTCGACGAACCGTGGAACGACCATCAGGAATCCAGAATTTTTGTCGAATGAGAGATAAAACCAATTCTGGTCCAGCATGGAGACTGAGTTGATGAAAATGTCGAATTATAAGGAGAGTTATATGATGTCTTATGGGGATGACTATTGGAAATTTTTGATCATAGGGAAGATTCGGATGTTTAGAAAGCCGATCTCCACTCTGAGAATCCCATCTTTTATCCAAAAATATACTTAAAGGAAGTAATTTACTAGATTTGGGTATGAGTTTTTTCATCTTGAAACATTTAATTTCCTGGTAGAATTCAGTTTGCTGAATGAGTTTAAATAGATTTTTAAGTGAAGACTCTACTTCTTCTGTTTGAAGGAGCCGTACTGATTTAGAGATTGAACAGGTAGCTTTACAGTTTTTAATAAAACGTTTAACCCATGCGAATACTCTTATAAGTTTGGTATAAGATGAAAATTTGAGTAGCACGTCATTCAAAGGATTTCTGTTCGCTTTTACGAAAGTAGGTTCCGGCACCAAGTCTGGCTCGTCTAAGTTGGTAGTTAGCACCTCTAAGGAACGCACAAGAGGATGGAAATCTTGTTTGATCCAATCAGGACCATTCCACCAATAAGAGGCATTTTTGAGCTGCTCTGGAAAAAGTTCTGGAGTAGCACAATTGGCTGGATTGAGTTTACCAGGAATGTGATACCAATCAGACACTGCAGTTAAATTTAAGATATTATTAACTCGATTTTGAATGAAAGTATTCCCTTTACTTGGAGGTTTATTTATCCAACTTAATACGATTGTTGAATCTGTCCATAAGTATCGCTCTTTTATGGGAAAGAATAGTGCTTTTTCGATGGCAGTTATTAGCTCAGCAAGTAAAAGTGCTCCGCAAAGTTCCAACCTTGGGATAGTAAGCTGTTTTATAGGAGCAACACGAGTTTTAGCACTTACGAGAGATACTTGATTCTGTCTAGATTTCAAGTAGACAACGGCAGCGAATGCTTTTGTAGATGCATCGCAGAAACCGTGTAATTGGATGTCAGAATTATTGTCGATTCCCAAGAATCGAGGAACTGAAATCAAGTTTAGATTATAGCTTTGTTGTTTAAATTTTGTCCAGGTTTCTAGAATGGTAAGAGGAACAGGATCATCCAGAGTGGCATGTCGATTTCCATAGTTCTTGCAACATAATTTTTAATATGATTACAGAATTCGAAAACAATCCCAGCGGGTCCAATGTTTTAGCAATAACTGATAGAAGTTGCCTCTTTGTATTTACGATTTCTCCATCAGCAATTCTAACTTGAATCGAATATGTTAAAAGATTCCAAAAAATACCTAATACCCGCTGTTTTACTTCTTCATAGCACAACGAATGTATAGATTCTGTAGCTAACAAGAATTTATCCAAATCTTTCAAAATAATTTTATGGCTACTAGACCATTTTCGAAGACTAAATCCCCCTGATTTCATTAGGTTTTGAATTTCGGCAATAATGGCTATAGCTTCTTCTTCAGTGTCGGCTCCTGCCAACAAATCGTCTACATAAAAATTATTTTTAGCATAGCGTGTGGCGATTGGAAAAGTTTGTTCCTCCTCTACGTACAACTGTTGCAATGTTCGCAACGCTAGAAAAGGACACAAGATGTTCCGTTAGTTACAGTTTGAAGTTCGTAAGAGATTAAGGAATCTGATGGAGTTGATCGCCAAACGAGTCTTTGATATTTACGGTCATCATCGGCAATTAGAATTTGACGATACATCTTTTCGATGTCGGTTGAGAAAGCTACACGGTATGATCTAAATTTGATTAAATGAGAGAAAATATCAGTTTGTAGTTTAGGTCCTATCAGCAGGATATTATGTAATGATTTGCCATTACTTATTTTAGCTGAAGCATTAAAGATGACCCGGCACTTAGTAGTAATGGAGTTGTCATTTTGAATCAGGTGATATGGGATATAACAATTTGGCGATTCTTTCTCCCTGTCAATCGAAATTGCCTTCATATGGTCAAGAGACAAGTATTTCTTCATGAATTTATTAAATTTTTCTTTTAATGGTGGTTTTCAGTTCAGTCTATTTTCTAAGTCAAAAAATAGATGTATAGCTCTTTCTTTGCTTTCCCCAAGAGTTTTGTTCTCTTTGAATGGAAGGCTGAATATAAATCTGTCTTCATCATTTCGACAAACCGACTGTTGATAGACTTGCTCGCAAGGATCATATCTTTTTTCAACTGGGACATTCGGAGGGATCTTTTCAATTTACCGGAATTTATTTAACTGGTCACACAAAGTTGAATGAACCATCGAGTCAGGCATTTGTGAAGTACATATTTTTCCAGTTAAAATGTATCCCAATTTAGTTGAAATTGCAGTTGGAGTTCCTGAAGGTCCAAAAATGGGAAGTCCATCCAGGAGGAGTGCATAAATGTCTGCACCGAGCAAAATATCAATTTGTTGCGAAATATAAAAATTTGGATCTGCGAGTATGAGATTATCCAAATGCGGCCAGTGTTGAATTTGAATATCGAAATTCGGGAGAGGTGAAGTCACTTTATTTACAACAAGAGAATTAAGATTAAATGATTTAGATGAGAAGGGAGGAGTGAATTCTATCTGACAACTATGTAATGACGTTTCTGCACTAACCCCATTAATACCGGTTTATTTATGATTTGTATTTTTTAATGGTAAATTTAATTGATCTTCTAGCTTTTTTTAAATTAATGTGATGCATTGTCATTTAATGCTCTGCATTCAATAAATTTTCCCGAGTGATCTTTCACTTAAATTACAGCCGTTGAGAGAAGAACAGAATTATTTTGCTGCTTCGTTTGAAGCTGAAGTTCATTAGATACAGCTACGACATCCGGATTACTGTCCGTCTCAGTTGGAAGATTTACGTTATATTTATGAAGTAACGTGTGATGTCAATTTCTGCGAACTTTACATCCGATATTTATTTTGCAATTATGCGTCTTATGATTTTTGCGAAGACAATGGGGTCAATTCACGGTCACGTATCAGGTACCAAACAAACCGTTTCTGTTCAATTTTCACCCGTTCTGCGCATGTCGGGATGTCTGCCGATAACGTTGATGAAACCATTGTTTAGTAAATATTACCCTAGCCGATTAATTATTAAAAACTTCTGATTTTTGTAAGATATTATTTTGAATTATTTTCTCCAAATTTTCGTAGTTATATAATTTTATTTCTTATATTAAACTTTTAATTAGTATTTTCAATGGAATTATTGTTTTTGCATAATTAATTAACGTCGCTTTTTAATTCGTTTGGTGCTGCTTTATTCTTTCCTTCCCCCCTTTTTTTATCCGAAGGATGCATTTTGACAAATGACTATGGCAGTGTTTTTGAAAAATTACATATGTTCTTTTTCTACATATTATTTAAATATTATTGAATGTTGAATCTTATAAATATAGTTCTTTTTAAAAATAAATTATCACTCTTAGATAAGTTAATATTTTAAAACTTACTAATAAAATTATTACATTTTTTTCTTATGTAATGATTTTTATTAATATTGAGACTGATGTTTTCAGTTTGCTCAGAGGAAAGAACATGAAATTCAAATTAGTATATATTGAATAAATTATGTTTACAATTTGAAATTATGAAAAATAAAAAGTATAGATACCTCTTTTAATTCTATGCAACTTATGAATCAGTTAATTCATTTTAATTTGTAGAGATCATTAAAGGAAAACAAACAAAATTACACTTTCATATTTTTTATTTACAAATATATATATATATATATATATATATAAGTAACCAATCTAAAGTAATAAAAAGTTTGAAAACGAAAACAAAACAGTTTCGGAAATCGTTTTGGTAAAAAGTTCATAGTATTTAGAGAGCGCAAATGCAGCTGCTTCTAAAACACAGATGAACTGATACAAAAGCATAAAAATCAAGTTAATAGGAAAAACAAACAAACCAAATAAAAAAATAAAAAAAATAAAAAAATAATCCGGCCTGAAGACTTTTTCAAGGGTCACCCTCAAGCAGGGATTAAAAAAAAAAGGGATTTTTTCTGTTAAGGAAAATCAGACAATTAAGTCTAATAATGATTCCTTCGTGACCCAAAAATCCCCTGAAATTAGGCCCAAGAGATATACCATTTTAACAGAAAGGAAAACACAAAATGACAAATTAGAAGAAAAACCACTAATAAGTAAAAATACAATAACAAAAAAAAACAATAAAAACCAAAATACCATAAAATAACACAAAGACAAAAACTAAAGAAAAAAATAAAAAGGCAAGAACATACCATCAACAGTCAAGGAAATTTTAAGCTATCGATTGTGATTCCCGCTTATTAAAAACACAAAGCTAACGGTAATTTAAGTAAAAATTGTAAGCTCCCAGCGCCACCTATTGAGTGATATAATATGCAAGGAAAGTTCTATTTTTGATTTAAGCCAAAGGATTAATCCCAAACCATACCTTGTTTAATTAAAAAATTGACATTACAGTAATTTTTAGGAAATTCATTTTTAATTAAATTATTAATGAGGTTGTTTGATGCTTCAATATAGGAATTTTTATTATTGCAA
>JAPMOR010125871.1:43120-128556 GCA_026543865.1 Argiope aurantia
AAATGAGATACAGCATTTTGTTCTGAAAGAATGACGAAAGCATAGTTGCGCAGAAATGAATACAATGCATACAGTATGGAATCAAACAAAAAAAGGCTTTATTGAACTCATAGTATCGTTACACATGATTGTCTGTCCAAGAGGAAGAAAAGCAAGCAGATGTTCCTTAGTATGGGATATGCCCTCCCCTTACTGCAATGGTTGCTTCGCACCGTCTCCCCATACTCAGCATTAGATTGTCCAACAGTTCTTGAGGTAAGAGTGCCCATTCCTCAATCAGCATCTGTTTAAGTTGTCGGGTGTTCCCAGGAGGATATAATCGTGCCGCAAGGCGTCTCCCCAAAGCATCCCACACATTTTCTATCGGATTTAAATCAGGGGAGCACGCCGGCCAATCCATTCGAGTGATATCTTCACTTTCCAGGAGCTCCTCAACAGCATGAGTCCTGTGTGGCCGTGCATTGTCATCCATAAAAACGAAGTCTGACCCAATGGCACCTCGGAACAGACGCACATGGGGAAGGATCACCCCCTGACAATAGCGATCTCCAGTTACAGAACCTCTGTCGAAAACGTGGAGCTCAGTCCGCCCGTTCATTATAATGCCTTCCCAGACGACAACTCCAGGACCACCGAAACGGTCTCTTTACGTGATGTTACTGGGATGAAACCGTGTCCCGACCTCTCTCCAAATCAACTAGCGTTGGGAATCGCTTGTGGCAGTAAAACGACTCTCATCTGTAAAGAGGACACGACTCCATTGATGAGATGTCCAGTTTTTGTGTTCCCTGCACCACTCTAAACGGTGCCGCCGGTGGGAAACTGTCAAAGGGATGCAGCGTTCAGGACGGCGGGTGAATAGGCCACCTTTGTGAAGGCGTCTGAACACAGTAAAATGCGACACTTGTCGCCCCGTTGCTGCACACAGTTGCTGAGCAATGGTGCTTGCTGACTGATTTCAGGTTCTTTTCGCCTGCAGGACGATATGTCGGTCATCCACTGCAGTTGTTTTCCTGGGGCGGTCACCACCAACCTTTCTCACAGCTGTACCTGTGGTTTGGAAGGCTTTCCAAGCGCGCGAAACGACACTTTTGTTGATTCCGAACTCTTCAGCTACACTGGTCACACTACGCCCCTCCTCCAGCTTTTCGATCATTCTTCCATGTGTGAAATCGTCCAGGTGATTTCTTCTAGCCATATTTCACGAATTAACTCACGTGCACTTGCAGCGAATGTCTTTAAGTGCGTCTCCGTCCTTCCTTTTATTGTAGGGTTGAGCTGCGCGCGCCTTCTGCACGTGTTTTGCGTACGCTCACGTCGCCTGTGACGTTTGTTCCTGATATTTGCATACGCATGACCTTTCTCTTGAATTACGTGTTCATTGTACTGATCGCAAGAACTCCTTTTCTGCAATTTCATGGCTATCTGCTTAAAATTTGTCTTGTTGCTTAGGTTTTGCACACCAGTGTATATATACAGAGACAGAGAGAGAGAGAGTGAGAGAAAGAGAAGTTAAATAGGATATAAAGATGAGTTAGCAGAAACACTTTTATGCTTTTACAGAATTTTATAATTCAAAATTAATATGTTGAAAAAATAGAAAAAAAAAGTGAAACATGCATGTAGCAATGAAGTTAGGAATAAAAATTATATAATAAATGCTGATATGGAAATTGATTTTCAATGAAAAGACCTGTATTTATTAAAACAGAAATCACTGAGGTGCACAATGGTATAACATGATATTATGATAACAGTCAATTTCAGTTTAAATACAATTAACTTTTGACATTTCATTTTTAACAATAGAAAAGTTGTTTGATATAAATTCACTTTGAATCCATCACAAATCTGCAAATGTAATTAGAAAACTAGTAATAATGCTTTCTGGAGCCATCCATTTTGCTCTTTTGTTATTAGACATGATTTCCCAGCAATAACTGAATAACATGAATTACTAAAAGATAAAGAAAACTTTGAGGTTCATAATAAAAAAGTAAAACCTCATAAAGCATTTTATTATAATGCCAAAAACTAAAAATCAATTGCAAAAATTATTTGACGTTAATTAATGGTTTTTATACTTAACTAATTTATATACTTAATTAAATGACATGTGTTTTCAAAACTTATATATATATATATATATATATTTCTTATATATAGCATTCAATTTATCAAATTAAGAGCACGTTTAATAAAATACATCAATTATATATATATTATAACAGTCAATAAGAAAATTCAATTTTCAGTAGTTAGTAAAGATTTCACTTATTAAATAAATCTTTAAGAAATTTATTCACTTCCACCTAAGTTTAGCATTATAGCAGTTGTTATTTTTGAAGCAGGAGTTTGTTTACTTACATTAATTAAATTTAGATAAGATTTTTTAGGAAATGCAATGTAATATTCATGTAAACATTTTAAAACGTTCTAAGCATATTCAATATTATCAGAAATTTCATCAAATGAGAATAAAGTGAATTAGAAGTGCTCTCACGATTTTGTTTGATTGTTTTTGTTGGAAAATCGCTTACCAAATTCTTTTTTTTCGAAGAATCTTTCTAAAAAATTACTGAAACATTTGCGATTACTGGAATTCCATTTACGATTTAATAAATGAACACATACTGAATGAATTCTTCAAAATGATCGAAACATATCACCGACTTCGAAGGCTTGAAAAAATCTATACCAAAGGTACCAACCCTAGGCAGGATTGTTGAAAGGAAAATAAGAAAACATTTTATCATGACAGTCACTCGCATTAAAACATCCACCAGCACACCAGTTATTCCTCTTTTAACACATAATAAGAGGAAAGAAAATAACTCAAAAAATTATAACTTCAAATGTAAACAAAAAAAATCCGCTTCATATTCGGCGGAGAACGTTAATGGCAGACTAATCGACGAAAGCGGTGCGGATGAAACTTAAATGCCATGCGCGGATAGCTCATGACATGTGACATTTACGTCACATGAATTGACCCCATTCTTACAAAAAATTCCTTCTATTGCTTTCAATCGTTCTTCGATTTTCATTTGATTAAAAACAGGACATTTATAAAGTGGATGATTTGAATCTCCCTGGCACAAAAAAAAAGAAAAAGAATCGCTTTTCTCCCCAATTCCGCTATGAACTATCACTTTTCTTGTCTGGTCTGCCACCCTTCGACTAAACCGGTTCCCCCTTTCAGTCTGACTACATTTTCGACCATCTGGAAAGAATTTCTTTTCAGGGGTTAGGTCCCCCGCATTTGTTTATTTTTAGCTGAGCTACGACTGTCTAGAGATCTCGTCTCCCTCTCGATAAAAGCTTTAAAGGAATTCAGCATCGGAAACGCATCAGGGTTCAGGGTCAAATCCCAGCGGTGAATTATCTCGTCGTCCAGTTTCGATACACAATGATTGATTATAATCAGCTCAGTTAATTTATTTACTTCTAAACCCAAAACACTTAAATTTCTAATACATTCATTACAATTATCTAGAATCTCGAATAGCAGTTTATATGAATTTGCGTTTTGTATTTTTAGATTAAACAACTTATTAATCTGGCAATTAGCTAACTGAATTTTGTTTTTGAATTTTTCGCATAACAATTCAAAGCAATTTTTTAGATTTTCTTCCTGAATTGCGAATCCACGAACTAATTTTGAGGCATTACCTTTGGTAGATGAGAATAAATATTGCAATTTGTCTATTTTGGATAATTCTGAATTATTAATTACCGTTGCTTGAAATAATTCTTTGAATGATATCCAATTTTCCATATCTCCATAAAAATGCGGCAATTCAAATTTAGGCAATTTTTTAGAAGCCTAAATAAAGGTATTTGAGCTAACGACGTGACTTTCGGTTTTATTTTTAGGTTAAGTGTTTTCCAATTGCACGGCACACTCAAATAACACATCCTGAATTTCCAAATATTTTTCAAGTTTCTCTTCACTATCATTAACATCTAAATTCGAAAACGAATTTTCTAGTTTTTGCTCATAAGTATTCACTTTCGTTTTTAGCACATTGAATAATGCATCTGAACTATCTGCGTTTTCAACGCCAATTTTAATTCTCTCCTCAATTCTCTCAATTTCTTTACAGACATTACTGAAATTTTGAATTGCTTTTAAGATTTTCGATTTGGAAGTCTTTGTCCATAGGACTCTCCAGCTCGACGGACCAAAAATGTTGATTTAATTAAAGATTTGAACGACTTAGAATCAAAAGAATGTATAAATTCTGGTCAGATTCAAATAAAGGAATGAAGACAAATACAGAAATGACTCACCTCATCCAAGTCTCGATATTTATTTGGCAGCGATTCATGGGCATCCAGAATAAAAATGAATTGCAGATTTAAAATACAGCGAATAGAATTTTTGCATACAGCTTTCAGACTACACATGTTCGAGCGCGTGTACAGAAAGCGCCCGTTTCATCCAAGCATCCCCTAAGAATGCTAGTCTCTGAACAAAAATAAAAGTTCAACGCTCTGGTTTTTTCATTGCGTCATCTGTTGGCGTTCAGGTGAATCACAGTCATGTCTAAGAAATTGAAGGGATATTGCTCTAAAACTACTCGAATCGCTGTGGACTTACCTGTTTAGAGACCAAAATATCTAAAATTGAGTTCTGGCTTTATGAATGAGTATGAGGAGTTAGGACACATGAGCGAGATACAAGAAGAAAACTTTGGACCTGAAGTGATATATTATGTGCCTAATCATGGCATCTATAGGCCTCAAAAAGCACAATTAAACTACGTACCATGTTAATGCTCCCACCATGACTATTAGTGGAAGATCGCTTAACTGAATTCAGTATAACTGTGGAGTGATTCAAGATGATCCATTTATATTGTTAGTTAGATTCAGAGAGCATATATTTGCATTTACTGCAGATATTCGTCAGATGTACCGTACGATTAATATAGATGAGAGTCAACGAAATCTCCATCGATTTTTATAGAAGGAGGGAGTTAATGAAACCGTTAAAACGTATCAGCAAAATATTGCTACTTGCAGAACGGTTAGTGCTCCGTATCTAGCCATAACACTTAAACTGCTATTGATGTAGAAATTTTTTTCCAAATGGTGCATCAGTCCTGTATCATTATTTTTATATGGACGACATTTTAAGTGAAGCGAGTACATTGGAAGATGCAAACACTTTGCAACATCAACTTGTTGACATTCTAAAAACCCATATTTTTTCAATTTTTTATGTGGAGCGAATGCATTGGAAGAGACAAAAGCTTTGCAACATCAACTTGTTGACATTCTAAAAGATACCCAGATGTCATTACACAAATAGTGTGGGAATATTTCTGAGCTTATCCAAACCATGGAGAAAGGGTATAAGTTCTCATCTACAGATGAAATTAAGACTTTAGTAATTGCCCAGAAGGCGACTGAATGCTTTACCTTTAAGGTAGATGTAGATAAAAATATCGGCCAAAAGGTCGGTCTTATCCATTATCACCAGACTTTTTTATCCACTTGGGTTGCTTGGCTCAGTGATCACGAAAGCAAAAATCTTCATGTAACAATTATGGTTGCTCAAGACTGATTGAGGTGAAATGCTTCCCACGTAAGAAGCTGGTGAATGACAAGTGTTTGTGACATCTTTAACAAACTTAAACGCCATTGACATTGAAAGATGTATTGTGGTTCCAAACGTGAAAGTGACTGAGCTCAGGACCCGACTTAGCCTAATTGGGGCCCGGGGCAAAAACTTCTTTGGGGGGGCCCCCATTCTTCACTACTTCAGTAATGAAGAACCGTGCATAGAAGTGCATAAAACTTCATTAAAGAAGGAAACATAAAATAAACTTTCTATTCGATTCAAGGGTCTCCCTCTGATGTGAGGATCCGGGGAAACTGTCCCATATGCCCCTCTTTAGTCAGGTTCTGACTGAGCTTTATGGACTCTGTGACTCGTCCGAAAAGGTGTATGGTGCAGTAATCTACGCCAGAGCAGTTAATTCAGCGGTGAAATGAAAGTGAAGCTAATCACGAGTAATTCTCGGATGTCACTGATTAAACAGGTAACTATACCCCATTTAGAGTTATGCAGTGCCATTTTACTTATCAGATTGAGGCATAAAGTAAAATATTTTCATTAAAAATGGATAATACATCAGTCTTTTATTACTCGGTTTCTACAAACGTGCTTTCTTGAATTAGAAAAGAGTCCCGAGATTTAAAATCATTTGTAGCGAACAGAGTGGTGATTATACAAGAGTTAACAGACATGAATCAGTGGCATTATGTTCCTTCTGAATAAAATCCCGCGGACAATAAAGTGCTTTGTGGTGGTTTGGTTCATCATTTCTTCAAGATCGAGTAGTGAACTTCCCTGGTGATAGCAACAACACTCATGATCCATTGAACAATTCTGTGCAGAGCATGGGCGCTTATTCTGAGAAACTTTATATACCAGAACTCAAAAAATTTGACTAATGGTTTCAGCCGTGGACTCATCATTTTTAGAAATCTGCATAGTGTGTCAAATAATTTTTATAAAATAATTAGTCTTAGCCTTTATTTTCAGATTTATTAATAATTTCAGAAACTACAGCAAAATGTCAGGTCCTTTAACCACCAAGGAACTGCAGTTGGCCAAGTTGAATTTAATCAAACTTGTACAGGTAATTAACTACCTTTAATCTTGGAAATAAAAGCTCTTGAAAAAGGCGAAAATGTTAATAGGAGTCAGGAAAGTTGCTTGAACCCATTTCTAGATCGAAACGGTGTCTTACGTGTTAGAGGAAGATTAAGTAATTTCTGATTTGTCATATGATAAAAAGTTTCCCATAATACTTCCAAAGAATCACAATTTAACTTTGTTAATTGTGCAACATTTTCATCTTAAATATTTACATTTTGTTGCGCAAACATTGTTTTATTTGATAAGACAGGAATATTGGCCTTTATCTGGCAGTGCTAAGAATTCGCTAAAAATTGCTAAATTTTTTTGCTAAAAACAAATCTGGAACTGTAACCCAAATTATGTAAATTTCCCAACAAATAGAGTTAAATCTAGTCATCCATTTACCAGAGGCGTCGTTAGCAGGGGGGGGGGATTACCCTCCAAGCAGCAACTGCCCCCCCCCCCCGTTGGAGAGGGAATGAGAGTCTCGTCGGCAAAAATCTTCACCACTTCAGGGTGGTTATGGAGAGCTGCATATTCACGAATATAATTTAAAAACTACCTTAAAGTTATTATGTTGTAAACAGTCCAAATATTCAAGCAATGGTTAAAGCGGTCTGATTATATTTGGTAAAATAATCAATAGGGTCGCAGGTCAATAAAATGCATTTTGGGGACAATTTTTGATCGGCCGATTATGAACGCAATGCGAATGGATATCGAAAAAGTTAAATCCACAGATTTTTAGGCTTTTGATTGAAATATTGTTCATTAAGCTTATAATTTGCATTACCTTTGGCAATATATCCCACACGGTGAATAAGATATCTCATTCTGCCGACAATATCTGAACGATCAGCTACAAACTAAATGCGATGGAAGTCAGCAGATTTTTAGACATCTGATTCACTTTTTTGTTTCATTCGTTTTATAATTTGTTCTATGTTTTGCAATATAATCGATAAGGTGACAGGTGGATGAGATATAGAATTTTGCCAAACACTTTTGATCGATCAACTATGAACTCAATACGACAGATCCTGAATATGTTAAGTTCGCAGATTTTTAGACAACATATTTAAATGTCATTCATCCAGCTTATAATTTGTGCTATATTTAGCAGAATAATGAATAAGCTGGCAAATGAATAAGACGTTGCATTTCTGCGTACTATTCTTTGTCTTTCGGCTTATTGATTAAAATATGTTATCATAGCTTAGGAGAAAAAATATTATTTTCATCATGTATTTCGATTTCCTGCAAGTGGAGTTATTAGGGAAATATACATGGATAGGGCGTCAGAGTTCTTTTCCCTAATTCAGAATTCAATATATAATAGTTGTAAAATTAATCGTATTTTTTCCCATCTAATTATTACATCCTCGGTAACGAATCGGTAAATTTATTTTATTTATTTCACTGTGAGAATTCTCCAACTAAAATCTAGTTAATGTTTTAACTAAATTTAATAAAACGGTCTTTTCTCCGAACACTCTTGTGCAATATGGATGCTAAGAAGAGTTACTTTGCTGTAACCAGATTACGCGAATTCATAATAAATAACTTAAATAAATAAGTTATATATGAATTAAATTTATTTAACGCTAAAAAAATCTGTTTTTTGCAATCTAATTTACAGGCTGCAATTATTATACTATAGAAATATTACCGACTTCAACTGGCATCAAAAAATATTGGGTTGTTCGGAAAGTAATTTCGTTTTTCTCCCGACAGAGGATTTAATTGTATTTTTTTGCACCCAACTTCACATTTAAGCCGTATAATTTTTATATGCTTTGAGAGCTCATATAGCAAGGCTTGTGTGTGAAAAATTCCAATTAATTCTAAGCAGTAGTTTTTGGTTGGTGCCCTTTTAAATATGGAGAGCGATAAGCAGCATTTTCGACATATCTTACTGTTTTACTACAGAAAGGGTAAAAATGCTGTTCAAGCCAGAAAGAAATAGACCGATGTGTATGGAGAAGGTGTGTTGATAGTACGCCAGTGCCAGAACTGGTTCGCTAAATTTTTTAGACGGTAAAACCTTCACCTCAAATGAGGAGGTCAAAAACCACCTCGATCAGTTTTTTGGCAGCAAAGACCAAAAATTTTATGAGCGTGGAATTATGCTACTACCAGAAAGATGGCAAAAGGTGTTGGACCAGAACGGCCAATATATAATTTAATAAAGTATTTGTTTATTATACGAAAACTGTCTTTCATTTCCACAAAAAAAAAAAAAAAAAAAAAAAAAAAAACGAAATTACTTTCCGAACAACCCAATAAATATATATGGTGTGGTAGCTTTTCAGCTACACTAAATAGTTTATCCAAGTTTGTATCTAAATTTATTAAATAAACTTACCACTTAAATTTACCTGAAGAATTTATTTACTACTTACATTCTTCAGGTTCTGCATTCAGTATTAACACTATGCTATCGGAAAACGCATTTTTTTAAATTTTCTTTTTCATTTTTTTTTCTGGTAATTTCTCTTCCCGGCAAAATCCATATAATTTCAAGTGCATCTAAATTTTTAATAGACATTTAATAAAGATGTCTTGATAAAATGATGATTAAAATAGCTATTTATTGAATATTCATAGATTACACATTAACACCTTCACATACGAACTTATTTAACTTCCTAATTAGATGACACATCTTATTTGGGACAATTTTGGAGTTCATATTCAAGATCTAATTGTTTTTTAATAAAATGCATTGATTTTTACTTTCTCGTATACATAGTATAGATAAAGTATAGTAATCGTCAAAAATTTTGAACTCGAGAGTTTGACGAATCTCTACGTTTTAAACCTTCCTAAATTCGAAAAACACATTTTCAGAAAATATCTGCCTATCTGTTTGTGACAAAGATAACTGAAGAAATGAGCTAGACAGTTGAAAAAAATCTACTCAGATAAAGTCCGGCTGATCGAATATAAGTTAACACGATAATTACAAAACGAAGAGAGCTAGATCGGTAAAATTCGGCACACAAATTTAACATCTATAGTATAAATTCCTGTCAAATTTTTGAAATAAATCGAACCACGGATTAACTGTATATCTGTCTCTACTTTCAGAAACATGCAAGCTTGAGAATTCAAATTACTTAAATATTCTAAATTTTCTATGTGATTTTGTAACTACAAATGCAGTTTTGTTTCAAACTTCAGTGTCAGTTAGTTGAGGAAAACGTATCTAAAACACAAATACGATTTTTGGATATTATTAGCGCGTACCAGTGATTAATTGCCAATTAACTGGCCAAGGTTGACACAACAGCTTCAGTAAAAATGCTAAATTCATGCCAAAGGTTTATATTTCGTAACTATTGCGAATGCCATTTATGACGTTCTCGGGCATGAAAAATATATTAGGGTGTGTGCTAGAAAGCTTTGGGGCGACCACTTATACTGGTTTTAATTTTAAATATACATTGAAAAATAAATACATGGGGTACCTAATATTTAAGTAGTTAATTTTTCACAAGTGCATTTTTCATATCTTACATAAAATAGTAAGTTTGTAATTATATTTAGAAAATATTTTCTTCAACCTTCTTAAGAAACAACATGTTTGTATTTTTTCAGCATTCCATATTGTTCATGTTCGAACTATAGTAAATTTTTGCTGTACAGGTGCGCGTATTCGCCTCAGATTCGAAATGCATGCGAATTCCTGCTCGTTGTTGCATTTCTTATAAAAATTATTTTAGGTAGGGAAGTACGCTAAAAAGCTGATTTTTGGCGTAATATAGTAAAAAATATCGAATATTTTTTAATTTATTATTTTGATTTTCTAAAGACTTTCTATTATAAAACTTTTCGAATTTAGTTTCTACATTTCATTTTAAGAGTATACATTCATCTATTTAACATGACACGTTATTCTTGCTCTCAATCTTCATTTTGATCTATATACCACAATCTAGAATGAAATATAACTATATTTTTTTCCAAAATTAAATCTCATGGCCAGTAAATCTCAAGAGTCTCATAAAAAATATTAAATATTAACAATCTTTTGATGGTCAATAAAAAAAAAAAAAACGAGAACATTTTTTTTTTTTTTTTTTGCAAATATCTTTGTGAATTTTTTGCAATGAAAGAAAGGACCAATATCTGAGTAAAAAAGAAGCTAAATAATATTTAATTTCCTTTAATTAAATGTAAAAATTAATTATTATGAGTTACTTTGAAGCCATATTAGAGAAATTGTGCTAGCTCTACCTGCCGGATTTGTCCTGCCCCCTAGTTGGCAAACCTCTGCGGCCGCCCCTGCCATTTACCCATGTTGAGGTAGACTTTTGTGGACTCTTCTATATTAAACACAAGGGTCAATGAAAGGCAATTATCAAAAGTGTTATGTGGCTGTTTTCATTTTCTTTGTAACTAAGGCAACCCATTTGGAAATAGTCACTGACTTGCAATGACTGCCACTTTAAAACACTTTTTTAGTAGAAGAGGTATTAGATCTGATAATGCAATTAATGCAAAAGGACTAGTTCAGACTTAAAACACTTGCAAAATATGATTGGTAGACATCCTGAGTCACTAGTTAATTGCTCAACAACCTAGCAAGTGACGTGGAAATTTATTCGCAAAGGTCACCTAACTTTGGTGGCTTATGTGAGGTGGATGTTAATCTTTCAAACACAATTTAAAGAGAGTTATTGGTAATGCGCATTTAACAATTGAACAGTTTTTGATTATTGTTATTCAAATTGAAGGTATTCCAAACTGACACCTTTATCATCTGATTCAAACAATTTTGAAATTGTGACTCCAGACCATTTTCTAATCGGCCGTCCCATAAATAGTATTCCTGATCCAGATTATTCAGATAGAAAAGATAATCTTTTATCACAATAGCAAAGATTGAGCAAAATGGCCCAAATAATACGGGGGGAGGGGGTAAAATGGAAATTAGATTACTTAAATAATTTGCAAACTTTACAAATGGCAATTTGAGAAACAAAATGTTTTAAAAGATGATTATCTTCTCCCTTGCCAGTGGACAATGGGAAAAATACAAGATTAAATTTATGGATCAGACGGCAAAGTCAGAGTAGTATTTGTATAAACTCCACAAGGAGTAAAAAAGGGTTCAATTTCAAAAATTTGTTTATTATCATGTGAATAAAATTAATGTTTAATTAATTATTGTATTTAGTATTTAAAATAGTATATAATGGTATAAAATGGTATAAAGGGTATAAAATGCATACTCGAAGTTGTTCATCGTATACATTGAAATATCTCATATATTTTCTTTTCGGAATTGTTATGCATATAACGTTCAATTTTATTTTAAGTGTGTAATATTTTTTGTATTCTTCTGTGAAAGGTAATTGTTGAATTTTTGCATTGCCCAATTAAGTAATGTGTTAAATTTTTATTTGTGTAATTGTCAAGAGATTTTGAAACGATATTTCAAACGGAGGTGGAATGTTAACGCCAGTAAGTCAGAATAACGGTCCGCCTACTAATTTTGTAGCGCTATCAAGTGACCAAATGATGTAATCCTTTAGTGTGTTCCTGAGAGTGTTAAAATAAAAGCAACGGTGATACAGTCCAAGAGTTCGTGTCTAATTTGTATGTGATGAGCCTTAAAAAATGCACCATCATAGGTCAAAACAATAACTTATAATTAGAATTGTTATTTCAAATAAATCAATATAAAACTATGGCACTTACATAATTTGCATTTTTTTTTTCTTTTTAATTATTTTTTTCTTATTTAACCGTTTATCTGAATGTTTGAAACAAAGCAAAATGCAGGGTTAGCAAGAAATAAGTTATCAACTTCAGAGGGTTCTAAAATGCGTTCTATTCATCCAAATGAGATAAAATTTGAACTACAGATTATTGAGATGAGGCGCTTTACATTTTTTTAATAAAAAAATTAGTACAAAAATTCACCGTTAGGTGGCGTTGTAATGCACATAAAATCCTTTAATATAATATACAATTGTTAAGTAAAGTAAAATTAAAATTGCTCAATATGTCATCCGTCATTTTCAAGAATATGCTCTAATCGAAGAACCATATTTTCTATAGATGACCGGAGTGAGTCTGCCGATATATTAAGAATATGGCGCTGAATGTTTTCCTTCAGATCTGGTAGAGATGATGGTCTTTGACGGTAGATATTGCCCTTCAAATAACCCCACAACCAAAAGTCGCAAGGGGTTATGTCCGGCGAGCGAGGAGGTCATGCTATTGAGAAATGACGGCTGATAACTCATGCTTCTGTGAACTGCTGTATTAACAATCGCTTTACACGACGACATGAGGTGGTGCACCATCCTGCGTGAAAATGATGAGTTGAAGGCATCCACGCTGTAGAAGAGTTGCGCTATCAAGTGACAATCCCTCAGCATATCATAGTACCATTGTCCAGCGACGGAACAGGTTTGGACTCTATTTGAAATCATCTCTTTGTAGAAATACGGTCTGATGATAAAGGTAGCTGTAAATGATAAAGGTAGCTTACTTTTTCAGGATGCAAGAGTTGTTCCTTGGTAACGTGGGGATTTTCCTCTCCCCAAATTCGACAAATGTGGGTGTTAATTTGCCCATTGAGGCAAAAGTGGGCCTCATCACTCCACAGAATGTTCCTTGGCCAAGTTGTGTCAACCACCATTCGAACAAGCAACTGAAGTGCAAAAGATTTACGGACTTCTAAATCCCCATCCTGCAACAGGTGCACAGACTTGATTTTGTATGAATAAAAATGCAAAATATGCAGTACGATTTTTCGTACAGTTGAATACGGGAAATCCAGTACACGGGAAACAACGGGCAAACCCACACTATTATGCGGCGACTGACTGCTGGCTTCAACGAGCATGGTCGCAACATCTTCGACGCTGGAAGACGGGATTTTTTTTTCGTCTTCTACCTGGAAGAATGCCAATCAGTTTTTTCAAAGTGCTGCATCATCTTGCGTAGGGCACCTGGAGACATTGGACCTCTTCGTATCTGCTTCATACAATGAAATTCCTTTAGAGCTGCAATGGAGTTTTGTTGGTTCACCAGAAGCGCTTTTTCTTGCAACGTTGGCATGATGAACAGAGAAGAAACTAATGTTAGTGCAGAATCTGCCTTCCTTTCTTTCAAAGAAAAATGGTAATAGATATGTGCAAATTATGCTTCACATTTTCAATACATGCAAATAAATGCCATTTGTGTTACAGTGCCATCTATTGGTGAATTTTTGTACTAGTTTTTTTAATTAATAAATATAAAGAGCATCATTTGAATAATCCGTAGTTCAAATTTTATCTTATTTGCACCAATAGAGCGCATTTTAGAGCCCTCTGAAGTGGGTAACATTTCTTGCTAACCCTACATTCATATTTAAGACATTGCTTGATTTTCGATTTTTTTTTTTAAATTTTATAGTTTAGGGACACTTTTTTATACGATTGAGTTAAAAAAGGATATTTATATGAAATATTAAATTTGAAACAGTTACTCAAAATTATTTTTATGAAATCCTGGAAATGTGTTCTTGGACTACTTTAAAAGTTAACTATTTTTCAACTTAACTTTAGTTCATCAACAGGCTTCGATGAACTAAACAGTGTATTCAATTCTTTTATAGAAGAATTTTATAGCAGATGCAGTTATACATCATTGAAATCAGAAGAATATTTTAAAGAAAATAAAATTGGTTGAGAGGGCCATATAGTAGCATAACTTGGATGGGGCAGTGATTTGGGCACCAATTCCAGAGGTCACAATACTGAGGAATCGGTTTGTTGCATTTAAGAGAAAAAAAATGTGAAAATGTTTTTAACTTCTAAAGCGATGGATATTTTTAAACATGCGTTTAATAAGAAATTATCAATTCTTATTTTAATAGTATTTGCACTGTAAATTTGTTATTTGGAAATGCGATATGACTTTATTAAATATGTAATTTTGAATCATTAAAGAAATTAATAATTGTAATAACCATTTGAATCATATGTCACTTCAATGGCTAAATTCTTTTATAAACTTAAATAATTCTTTTATTATTTTTAAAGATTTTTGATGTTTTCAACTTATGGATGTGAGTTTTTTTCCCCTATGTTTGTTATTAAGAACATATGATCCTTAATAATTGTTCATCGTATTTGGATGAGAAAATTTTTTTGTTATATAAATGCTTTAGATGTTAACTATGATTTCTTTATTATCTAGATATATGTATTTGGGTATTTAAAAAGATAGTTATTTTTTAGTTCAGGATGAAAGGTCTGCGGTAATTAATTTGTGATTCAATTGTAATGTAGATTAAATATGTATTTTTTAATTAGCTATCCAATGTGAAATTATTGCAATTCCATGCTTTGCCCAAATAATAAATAATAAAAACTCATATTTAAAAAAAATCTTTTTTTTATTAATTTTTTGTAATTGCTAAATGGATCTGAATTATTAATTTAAGTAGCTGCAAATTATGTGGGACGTTTTTATTTGGCCTCAAAATTAATTCAAATAGTAATATATTTTTTGTACACTTCTCTTTCTTTCTTTTTTCTTGCATTTTTTAGGTTATTCTTGTTTGTAGAAATTAATTATTTTAGAATGCCAAAAATTATATAAATTCAGTAAGTAAGTTAATTGCAGTTGGATAGTATTGGGCTGATGCATAATTATTAGGCGTTTCTTTAAAGTGCTATATTTTAATTAAAATTTACAATATTTTATAAATTTATGAATGGAAATATTCTTCTACTTCTAGGTTATAAAAATGCCTGTTGACAATCATACTCATATTCGTCATATTATGCTCTACCAATTTAAAAAAGGATGGAAAGCAACGCAGTTATTTCGAAATCCCAACGAACTTTTCGATGAGGGCACAATCAGTGGAAGTTGATGCAGGGAATGATTTACCCGTTACAAATATAGCGACACTAGCTTGGAAGATAAGCCTGGAAGAGTTCTACCATCGATTTTTGACGACCAGGCACTTTTGTCAGCCATAGAAGGGGACGAACAATTTCAATGTTGAACATTTAACCATCGTTCGTTGTCTCAAAAAGCTTTGAAAGGTCTGAAAATTGGCTGGATGAGTCCCTCACGAAATCAGTTACAACAATAAAGCCGAACGTGTCCGAATTTTCACTGATTTGCTTCAACGAAACAAGCGGGATCCGTTTCTGAAGGTTCTTGTCATTGAAGATGAATCAAGACTTATCCTCAAAAGCATCAAAAGAAAAAAGGTCTGCGTTTCGTCAGGAGTTTCACCAAAAGGAACGAAGGACGTGCACTGTAAGAAGGCAATGCATATAGTATGGTTGGTGAAACAGAAGCGGAATGAACCATTGGGAAATCATCTTTAACATGATTTGTTATTGGTGGAACGGCAACGATGAGCGTCAACAGTGGCGGATTCCAGACAAAAACTACAAGCGGCAATTCAACAACAAGAGCAATGTCTATCTGCCTCAACTCTACTTTCACGCTGCAATCTAGACAAAAAGACCGTACAAAAAGAACCGTATCGTCTTCCATCACGATAATGCGTGCTCACATGTTAAGCATCGTGTTGTCGAATGCATCGCCATAAGGGCTTAGAATTGCTTCCATATTCACCATATTCTCATACATAAGCGCCTACCGACTACCACGTTCGCTAAAAAAAAAAACTGGCAGGATAACAAAGTTTATAACTATTTCGATGACTTAGTGCGGATGTCAAAGCATGGATTGCCTCCGAGAACTTGAATTCTTTGCCCGTGGAATCGACCATCTTCCAAGCAAATGGGAAGCACTTAGTAGGTGATGACTATGCTCCGGATAAATCATATAAAAATGTTACTGTTGAATTTTTATGTTTTTTTATAATAAATAGTTTCGCTTTATAATATCGTTTAAAAACGCCTGATAATTATGCACCAACAGAATATTTAAAAAAAATTAAATCTATTTTGAAGAATATAAATTACAAAAATCCAAAATATTTATTCTATGAAAGAGGGCTGGGGATTATGGGAATTATATATTTTTTTTAACACAGGAACCCTAGTTTGATATGCGTCCTAGGCTCTATTTGCAGTTACGCCTCAGTTTCCATGGCTACAAATTATTCTGATTCATTTAATTCAATATTACTACGATACATTATCACGCATTTCTCCCAATATTGAAACATTAACAGAAACAAATGGAGTATTTTTAATAATATTGAATCTTAATATTCTTATGTTATTAATTGATAAATATTATGTAAATAAACATTCCTTAACGATTTCTAGACTTAAATTCTGTTGGTAACAAGTTATGATCACAAATAAAGAATTTAACTCCTAATTTACTTCATTTATTAAATCACATACTTCGCAGTTCGTGATTTACAAAATCTAGTCTAAATAATAACAATAATAGGAATATTATTTGAAATTCTAAGAAAATTATTTATTGATGATCTTCATAAAAATTTAGAAATGTGGAGTATTTTTTTTTCCTTACCGTAATATTTGCAAAATTTGCCGAAAATTAGAGAAAAAACTCTTTAAAGAGAATAATTTCATTAATAATAAAAAAAATAAAAATCATAAATACAATAATATTGAAAATAAGTAATAATTCTTTGAGAATAATAATTCAAAAAATAAATAATAATTCTTTGAGAATAATTTACATTACACTTCTCATAAATAACATTTTTAAGAATTTGAAGATTTTAATTTAGAGGTTAGAGCAATTTACTAAAATTCTGAAAACCTCTATTTTTATTTCTTCTAATAATAAATATGATTATATATGTTTTGACTCTCTACATGTCTGACTGTTTGACCTAAAGATATCTAACTTGTAAATGTGTACTTTGTTGGGGAGGGGGAGTAAAATATATCTAGGGGTGATTGTTTTTTGCTATTTTGCTTAAATTTTTAATTATTAAAAGTAAGCGCAATTTTGTTATTTTCCCACTATAACTTCTACAAATGTTATGACAAAAGATAATATTTGCGTCATCTTAAAATTCAAAAAATAATCTCACCGATGATATAAATTTTTAGTCATATATTTTTTTCAATTTAAAAAATATTTTATATATATCATAGTTTAAGTGAAATTCAATTTGTTTTCATTGTTGCTACTAATATTTCATTCTGACTCTCTTACCACTGCTTTTGAACAAAAAAAGGGGATTCGGCTTTTTTTTCAATGTTCAGTAGGTTTTATTATAAAGTACAGTTTTAATAAAATTTTGTTGTTATTGTAATTAAGATTTAACCACCTTTATTGTAAGATTTTAATTTCAGAAACAAGCCATGAAAAATTATGTCCTTTCCTATAATATAATTAGATGTATAAATTCATAAATAGAAAATTAAGGAAATGCATACCACAATGAACTGAACAATGAAAGGCTTCTAAAATAGCATGAGTTATGTATACATCAATGCTTGAAGATTTTGCTGAAGAAGCCATTAAGACACAGTCACACACACACAAAATATTTATGAGAACTTTTTAACAACCATTAATCCTGACGAGCCAAATGATCGACAAAAAGGAGTATTTCATTACAAAAAAACAATAATATTAGCTGCATATATTACACTCAAGCAGTTAATCTGTTATTTAGATATAAACACAGAACATTTTTAATAATTGCCTAGATAGTAAGATATCGAATTAACACTTATAAAATTTTTAATTCTTTAGATAGCTTTTGCATTAAAAATAACGAATACTAAAATAAAAATTTATTTTAAATAATAAATAAAAATTAATGATGCTTAAATATATTAAAAGAAAGTCCACTTCGACAGAATTTAATTCTTCTGATTTGTTTATAGGAATTCATTAAAATAAAAGTTTACTATGTGCGATGTTTTTTGAGAAAAATCAAATTTATTTCTGCTTCTTTTTTTTCTTTTTTTCTAAAAACCATAGATTAGAAAAAGAATTTTAGGATTGAAATTGAATATCAAACTTCTTATCACTCTCTCAAGTGTGTGTGAAAGGATCCTTTTTTTTTCTATGCCATTAGCAGCAAGTAGGGTCCACAAAGAGGAAGTAGGGTCATAAACAATCCACCCTTCTACCGTCCATTTTTGAACTGGCCGATGCAAAGGCACTAATATTTATTTCTCAGGCACTAGATGACACAAATTTTGACTACATTAAAAGGATGACAAGAAATTAGAGATGCATAATCCACGATTTTTTGAATAACAAATAATTTTGCTATTGTTATTTTTAAATATTTGTTCCAAATATCTGTTATTTCAATCATATTATTAATTAAAAATTATTACTTAATATTAAATATAAAACTTAATAATTGTAATTAATACTTAATTTACTAATTTAAGTAACGTGTGATTGAATTAATTTATCTAGTTCGGCTTCCTCCTTAAATTTAATTTTTTTTCAAAAATTTTATTTAATTTCTTTATTGGAGTAAACCATTTTCTGAAAAATTTGAATTAAATATATATGTCATTTCTATAAATTGTTTAATTTAGTTCTATATTCTACCAATAGATGGCGCCAGTAGTAAACGGAGGATATGCAAAGTGAAGTCGCAGTAATTAAAAATGATTTGCATGGAATAGTGCATCAAATGCGAATATCGGAAGTGGAGCGGCGAATTCACACTTTCCAGTGAAGTCACCGCTCCGATAAATTTGTGACAATGCAATTCAATGATACGATAATTCCAATAACCGGTCCGTTCACTTTTCAATCCATTCACAGAGTTCTTCTTTTCTATTTTGTTCGAGAGTATCCATTGGACAGATCGTATCGATTGTTACTTTCCAGTGATGTCACCGTTCCGGTAAATTTCAGTGATATGGTATCGACTGTTATTTACTATCGTGATAATTGATTTTCTAAGTACTGGAAATGTTTCAATATTTAAATAAAAAGAAAAAAATACTTATGTTTTGAAAAATTATATTCATATTAAGGATAAATCTGAGTCGTTTGTTTGTTTCTCCAAAATTCCTGGGATAAAAACGCGAAAAATATCTTATTTTGCTTATTAACAAGTTCAGATTTACTTAATATACGGTCCCCGGTAGGTTGGCTATTTTAGGACGGAGGTATTAGCAAACAAAATTTATTTCAAGAATTATAGCAAATTTCGGAACGAAATTTGGTACACATACATAAAAAGATTTGCTAAACTGAATTATTAAAATATCTCGATTTCGTAAATGGAAAAATTACGAGATAAACTATGTTAATCAACTCGGTTAATCAGTTTATCGATCTCAACAAACCAATTTTCTGTAATTACAATTCATGGCAAATTGTAATTACAGAAAGCAGAACACCGGGTAAACATTATGAATGAAAATTTTATCAAATCAAAATATTTGATCTATTACAGATTTCAGGAATACCATTCATACAGAGTAAGTTTCTGGTAGAGTCGAAGGCCAAACTCACAATATTCGAAATCGGGACTATCTCATCAATCAAGATTCTTTATTTTTTTTTATTGAATGTTTATAAGTCCAAACAGAATAAAGTACATTTGGAATTGTATATTTTCTAAAACTTGAATATACTATATAAAACTTAAATATATTTTAATATACTTAATACTAGAGTGACTACATAATTCATGTAATCTATCATATGAAATAAATAAGTAGGCAAAACGATTTAATAAAAGTTTCAGGTTGAAAGTAACTGTGGTTTGAATTGGGAAGTATTTCCAATAAGATTTAAATTAATGCTTATAGTTCAGACTGATGCTATTTTTAGTCATAACTATTTAAATATATTCTAAAAATATTCTTCTGACTAGAATACAATATATTCTAAAAATATCTTTCTAAAGCTGGCAAGATTGCTCTTAAATTAATAAATGCGGAAAAATCATAGTTAAAAAAATTAGCCAATTGGAAAAGCATTTAGAATTTATATATCTTTCATTGCAGTATATGTAGTAGCAGAAAAATGAGAGTCTGTACATCTCAGAAGCCTGTATTCAAATGATTAGAAAATAATTATTTTTAAAATGCCTATAATTTCACATTATTACACACACATATCTATACATAATTTACCAGCCTTCTGGTCATATTCTTCAATCAATAGAAATTGCCCTGGTATTAATAATACATGAGATAATTTTTATACATCTTATGTTGTGCATTTTATTTATTACATATTCTATCCATTGCATTCACATATATTTTGTATTTATAATAAAATTTTAAAAATAACAATTTAATAAACCACTAACTTTTCATTTTTAAAAAGCAAATGTAGAATTCTTTATAATGACTGAAAGGAATGCGAGAGAATAAAAAGATTAAAAATAAATTTGTCTTAAATTTTAAATAAAACTAATTAATAAATAATTATCTGATGAAGATTTTTTTATTAAAATATTTTTTTCGCTGTTAAAAATATTTTAATAATAGTATGTTAAATTATCAAAAATTAAGTTTAAAGTACCAAAGTTGTAAGTAAAAACATTATTGCATTATGAAGAGTTATGAATTTATTTGAATTAATTGAAAATTAATTCAAATTATATTGGATGACTCTTGATTAAATATGTCTGTTTATTTATTAATTTTTTATTTCAATGAATTCCATCAATTGTCTCTTTTTCAATGTTTATAAAAACAAAAATTTTAAATTAAATCAATAAGAGGAATGAAAGATCCTTTGATTTTCTGTTAAAGAAACAAGAGAATAAATCTTATAAAGCAACAAATATCTTTTGAAATATTGCACTTTAAATATCCACTGCAAGAAAGACAAAAATTCGATAGTTCTCAGCATTTTTTTCCCCTTCATAATTTTTTTCAGTTTTAGATACCTACATCATTTTTTTCATTAATCAGCTTTGTTTTTTGCCTTGAAACTGAGCTTAATTAGTTATGAATGTGATAGCTGAATTTATTCTATTAAAAAAAGTCAGAACTGAAATGAATTAAATTTGATTAGAATGAACAAATATCTGCTATCATTATAATGGTAAATATTTATATAATATTTACTTAGAATAGTTGAAAGAAACTTGAGATAAGTAAAACTTGACATACACTAGAGTCTTTTATGATACACTTTTGAAAGAAGATGAATTTTTTTTACACACTATTTAAAATTATCTCATTGGAATTCTAACTTTGCACATCTATCTATAGTTATATAAAGCTCAATGTGTGTGTGTGTTGGCGCTCTACAGGCCAGATCGTTCGAAATACAATTACCAAACTTGGCATATGTATACCTTGGAGGTCGGGAATGTGCACCAGGGGTCCCTTTTTCTGAATTTTTAATTAGAATTTTAATTATTAATTAAAACCTAACTTTCCCAACAAAATCTCTTTTCATTTCCCCACTGCCAAATGAGTAAGGCTTCAGTTCTTTCTCCCACGCTAACAAAGATTGGCTTAACATATTTTCGGCCGATTATTTCAAATGATTCTGCTTATTTTCTTAGTGTTTGATGCATTTAAAATTAAACATTGTTAATTAATCGATCTTTCAGATTCATTCTGAAGTACTTTTAAATTAAAATAAAACAGAATAAAGGAAATTAAAAATTTCTAATCTGCGTACCGTTACCCCAACTGGCGTTGAAAATTCACGCATGCGCATTGTGTTCTGACTGTTGACAACTATTTTCAACGGATGCGGACTTAAATTATTTTTAGGTTAGTTTTATGCTTTTTTAATTAAATTGCACTTATGTTAGTCATATATTTTTTGTATATGCATATAGTTTTAAGTACATCGTTTTTTAAAGTATTTTTAAACCTGTTTTCGACTGATTATTTTAAGCGATTATTCTTATTTTCTTAGTGTTTGATGCAAATAAAACATTGTTAATTAATTAATCTTCTCATGATGATCTGAGAAAATTTTGTTGACAAATTCTTGAGATATTACATAAATTAAGAAATATATTCTTTAGTGCCCATAATGTTTAAATGCTCAGTGCCTCTGTTTTCAGTAATCGTATTATTAAAAAAAAATGCTTTGTTCCAGTAAAAAATATTATTATATTAATTGCAAATTAATAATTTCCACTTTAATTTAAAGCATAAATTCTACGGGAGCTAACAGAAAATTAGAGAGATACATATTACGTTATGACTGAAGGCCTTTATAATATTATGATTGAATTATATGACTATGAAAATTTGAAGTTTTAAAATATTTTGATGAAGAAGCTATTAAAGTAGGAAATACATCAAATAATTAATTATTAAAATTTTAATGAGCATTAAGATTGGCGAACCGGCTGGTCGCCAAAGGCGGCTAGTATACAATAAATTTCAGTCAAAGAAAAAATTCTTAAATTCGGTTTACATGTGTTGTAAATAAAAAATAAAAAAAAGCCTATAAATCTGGAAGTGAGAAAAACTGTGTCTTTGATGTACAGATCAAGTTATTCTACATGAAATTAACAAGCCTGATTATCATAAACAATACTAATATGCTTGATCTGTATGTCGAATATTTTATTTAAAGTTTTCAGATTGCCATGTGATACTATAAAAGACTAAAGAAATCCAAAAAGTACAATAAAGGTGAGAAAATCAAAACAAAAAAATTAGACAAAATGTAGACAGAAAAGTATGGAATTTTAATTTAATTTCGTTTTTTATATTTCTTTGCCTTTTTATGCACACGATTAAGTTTAGCTTTGTGTTTCCTTATTTGCCTTTGATTCATCCAAACAGGATAAGTTCCATGCTCGTCCGTTAAACGTTTTGGATGATATTTAGAAGACTGTTGATCAACATCCATTGAACCTGAAATATAGAAAAAACATTTAACACAGAAAAACCAGAAAGTATGCTTTTTTACCCAGGTAGTTAGAATTTTAAGAACATTTGAAAAAGTAAAGCTAACAATCAATATTTTACATCATTTCTCTTCTTGTGTTCTTGCATATAAAAAAAAGTATTGTTGTTTAGAATATTTCTAATTATCAAAAGAGAAGAAAAAGACAAGGGGAAAAATTAAGAAAAATTAGGCATAACTGGATACAATTTAACACATTTTAAATCATGTTTGCAGAACAAAGAAAGGAGACAAAAAAAAAAAAAAAAATTGCAAAAAAAAAAAAAGTTTAAGGAAAAGTTAATAAAAAAAAATCAAATGCAACTGAAAAATTTATACAGATTTTATTTCATTAAAAAAACAAATAAAAAGACTGTAACACATACACTATTGCACCTTTTTTATACTAAATTTCAATCAAAAATATATATGCTTAAAAATTACGTACAAAGTAAAAATAAACTAACAAAAATTTATTAAATTAAATCTTATCTATTAAATAAAACTTACTATAATTTTTTTTTAATTCCTTGAATACAAATTTCTCAACAATTTACATATGAGAAATAATAATACGAGAAATATGAGAGATAATTTCAGATCAAGCTCTATGAAAAATTAAATTACAAATAAAGAAAATATGAAATACACAATATATGTTGAAATATTTGTATGCTACTTTTTACTAAAATCTTACAATAAAGCAAAATATAATTATTTACAAACAAACCAATGTGAAGATTTGGGTAGTGATAATTTTCAATTTATTGGTATCATGGTCATGAATGATGAACTCTTATTTCATTATAATAAATTTTTTAAACATCTTTTACTGCTAAAATTCATATTTTTTTATTGTCATTCTAAGCAGCCAAGGGGTTGGTGGCCCCATCGTAATATATAAATATTCTTATTAAATAAACTCCAAATTAAAACATAACTTCCTTTAGTGAGAAATACATATATTAAATCTCACTGTAAGATAATACACTATTAAGAATTAAATATAATCAACATTTGAAGAGTGATTATTCCACGAAAAAAAAAATCTAAATTAGTGTTGCTGATTATTTTGCTCAAAATTGGTATTATCGATTAGTATTACTGTATGTATTATAAATTAGTATAACTGTATGCAAATGTCTTTCTTGCGAATAGGAATCTATTTCCATCCACCTTAAAGGGCACAGGAATAGGCAATGGAAAAGAAATCAACCCTTTCGATAGCACTTAATATTAGTGACTCAGAGCTTCAAACTTCTTTCAAAATAGTTTGAGTGCACTATTGGTCTTAATCAAATTTTCGATAATTATTGTATTTTGTTGGGACATGAGATTAAATGGTTACTTATTATTATTACAAAAATTATCATCTCATCTACCATAAAAAAATTTATTTTGATTTGAAATAAATAAAACATAAGATAATAGAGATAACATAATTCTCTACCATTCATTCTACTTCTGTACATAAAATGATAACATAATGAACATTTGATTAAAGTGAAAACAACTCAATTCAACAATGAAAACACACTGCTAATCTAATTAGATGGTTGAACAAAACAATTTTAAGACATGATAAAAAGACAACAAAAGTTCCTAATTTTTCATGACTTCATGCTTAGTTTGTTAGTTTTCAATTAAATTCTTAGAATAAGATTTAGCACTTTGATTATAAAAAAATATTTTAGTCTTTATTACAGGCAATTCTAAATACAAGCCATTATTTAATATCTTCTTTAACCAAACGGTTTCTTTCACAATCTCTGATAAATCTATATATTCAGTTTCCATACTCAAAAGCATACTCATAACCATTGACAGATCTACGATCCATTTTATCACTGCTCAGCTAGCATCAGCATATGCTGTTAAAACAAAACTTATAGATTTACTTATGTCTAGTGTATAGTTAGAAGTATTTAAAAATATATTCAGATACTTGACACAAGAGATTTGATGGATTATTATTAAATTGAGATAAAAAGTACATAGCAAACATATCTAAAAACCTTGTTCCAGAAGCTAAAAAACGGTAAACTTCCTATTAAGTTTCTATAAAGTACATTTAGCACATCAAGTTCTATATTATCATAAATTACTTTATCTAGAAATAATGGAACAGAACTTTTATAATTTGGAAAATTACCAAAAATGTCTTATTTTATTTATATAATTTTTCTGATGCATTATAGGTTTTCCATCTTTCATTTCAAATAGTACATTTAGAAATTTAGATTATCTAGAATTTAACATTAAATTTAATTAATTGTCCACCTGTTTGCTTTAAACTGACAAAATTTTCTTAAGTTTAAAACACTTTTAATAATTATAACAATAAATAATTTAACAAAAGTAAAACTAATAATAGGAAAAAAAGTATCGAAGTAATTTATGCCTTCAGTTTGTTCGAAGCCTTGAGCTGCTAATTGAGCCCTATATCTTTTATTTTTTTCTCTTAGTATCTTTAAATGTAAAAACACATTCATTTTCTAAGATCTTTTTATTTTGGGGTCTTAGGACTATCTCATAAACATCATGGGTTTTTCAAGTTTCAAGCTCTTCTTTCATTGCATTATATCAATTTTCTTTTTCTAGTGCAGGGATGGCAAACCTTTATGGATCAAAGTACCAAAGAAATGTCTAATGAGGTACAGACATGCCGTCAAATAATTTTGGCCTGTGATTATTGGGAAGATAATAAAACTAAATATTAACAACTCAAAACTCTTTATTTAATATGAAAAAATGCATTTTGCACTGTATAGTAGTAAATAATTTAGTTATACAATTAATTCATATTAAAGTAACATTAATGTGACTGCTGTTGTTGCAGATTAGATGACAAATAACTTATATTAGTATTGTAAGATGTTCAGAATGCATGCTGAAATGGAATCATCTGCCAAATGGTTTCTAAGTGAGTCTTTAATGTTATTCCTCTCTGAAAATGACTGGCAGGCATAGATGAAATAAATATGCTTAAAATAGAATAAGCCAGCTTCTTCAAACAGTTAAATGTTTGAATCAAATTCCAAGTTTCCAAAATTTTATTACAGGCATTTTTACTTATGTTGCTTGTTAACCTTTCTGTTTCAATCAATTCCAACTTTTTTCTGGTTTCAATAAATATTTGAATCCATATTGAACTAGACTGGAAATCAATCAGTTGCATTTCAAATTCTTCGATTCCCAACCAATTGAATTGGGACAAATTCAGTTTATCAAATGAAGTCAGATGCAAGCCGTTTTGATCGGTGGCATGCCGAAAATATTGTGTTGTGTGTCATCGATGGCAAGCGTGCCACTGGTTCGCCATCCCCATTCTATTGTGATAAAATTATTTGGGATTTTAATTTCTACTAAAGGAACTTCACTATACAATACATTTTTAATAACCTGTAGAAAAATCATATGACTGAGTTTCAATAACATTTGTTCCTTATTTTCTGAAATTAATGTGAAAAATTAAAATTATTACGGTTATAGTCAATGCCTTTACTTTCATAATATTTGTAACTTCATTCCTGCTTCTTAACTTTACTTTTGGATAAGGATAGAAATAATTATCTATCTTTCCTGCAGTTTTACCTTTCTATCTGGTTATATAGACTCACTTGCAATCACATTCATTTTCATTTGAAATTTTAGGTTTTGGAGTTTTGTCTTTACAAAATTCTAAATCTGAAAAGGAATTGTTCATCTTAAATTTGTTATTTTTTGTTTGAATATTAAAATTTGCACTTTAAATATTTCATTAAACTTTAGATGTTTGGTTTCAATTACTTTTCTACTACTAGAAAAGAAAATTCTGTATCTTAAAATATTTAGTGTATCATTATACTTTACTGCATTAAGTTCTAATTTTTTTCTATAACATTTTGGAACAAAAATATAATTAGTATATCCTATCTTTTTAAGATGTCTAACAAAAAATTTCTTATCTCTCCAAACATTTAATGGTGCTTTCCCATTTAAATCTTTATAAGAAAATTCATTTCTAAGATAATTTTGAGTACTTACAAGTTCAGCCTAGAAATTTTTTGGAAGTTTATTTACATGTAAAAGAGCTCTAATCACTTAAATTATTGTTCAGCAACACCATTCATCTCCAGGAAGAAAATTATAGATATGCTCAAAACATCAATGAACTTTTGATAATTATCGAGCCTTATATAACCACCAAATTTTCATGTCCATCAAGAATTAATCCTGGCAATATTTTATAATTGCATTACAATGCATAATTTTGCATTTCTTCCTTTTTTTTTTTGCAATTCAATCTACATGTTTTCCATTTTATATTTTTAAAAATGTGTAATTTTTCTAGCTTCATATCTTTAAAACAAAAGGTTCTTTTCGAATTTCAAAATACAAATTCGATCAAATTATTGTATTTTGCATTTAAGATACAGATTATTTGTGATGGCTAAATGCTTATTATTCTGATTTATTTCAATTTATATGATTGGAATATAGATAGTACTCTTTTTAAATTTCCACATAGTTTAAAAATGTTTTATTCCCCCCACCTTTTTTTATTCATGTGCTTAATTTTTTTTTTCTTTAAATATATAGTATTTTGAATTACTCAAAATCCTGCATTTCATTGATTTAAAAAAACCTTTTGTGGAATTATTTTTTGTTTTCAAGATAAAGTTTACTTTAATGGTAATTTTTCAATTTATATCTGCCTTTTATATTTTTTCCTCTTCATTTAATTTTTCAATTTTTTTTATTTCATTTGATTTTTACATTATACTTAAATGTTAATAAAATAAGCAGACATTGTTTTAATATTCAGAAACATAATGTTTTATTTGAGTGTTGGTTATTTTTTTCTTGTAGAGTTTGTATTAATACCATATAATGGCATTTTTTTTTATTTGGCCCTGCAGTATTATAACTAAATAAAAATTGGAGGAAATATTCCTAAAAATTTTAAAATATTGCATATTTTTTTCGTAAAAAAGCTTATGCTCCATCATACTTGTTCTTCATGTTTTACTCATTTTGGAATTACGATTTTTCACCTCTATTTGATTTCTAAAATAGTAACTTCAATGAAATTCTCTTTAATTTTAATTATCTGATAATAACTTTTCTATTATTGAGTTAAAATTCTAGTACACATTGCAATTAAATCTCTATTAATACTTTTATAATAAAAATAACATATTGTGTTATTCATATGCATAATTGATATTTCAAGACATTACACTTCTGATTTTGACTTCGAGTTTCAATGAAACTATTTAATTTTAATCGTTATAGGTATTAATATCTATTCTTTCATCTTAATGACGAATGAAACAAACTGGTGTTTTCTAAATCAGTAATAAACAAGATAAAATTTTAAAAATTATTATATTGCTGAAGAAACAGAATATAACTTACTGCAAAATGCAAACATTGCTTTGACACTGACACACTTTATTGAAGGGATTTTAACAGAATTATTTTTCAAAAATTGTTTTTAATGAAAAAAAAAAGTTCATCAGTTTAGACAATATGTTGGGAGATGCTATTAATGATTTATAATGGCAATAAATAAATAAATAATGATATATTAAAAAACATCAATATATGTCAGACAATATATTATGATGATGAAGTTCAGTCATCACCAAGCCCCAGTAAATACTCAAAGGTATTTTAAGACTATCTGAAATATATTTAGATATTTAGACTAGAAGTAAAAATAAAGTGTTCAGTTCCGCAAAATTTTAAAATGTATTAAAATAAAATTTTAATACAATCAGACAAGTTTCATATTGATCAATTTTAATACAATCTACATTAATAGAATTTCCTATAAAAATCAAAAGAAATAAAAATCAATGCAAATCAAATGTATGATATCTAAATAATTTAAAATAACTTACTAGGTTCAACAGTTGCTTCCATATGCTGTTCATTATTTTCACTTGGGTCCTTTTTTCCTAAGTTCTGTATATCCTTTTTATCTAAAACTGTTAAAGAAAGATTATAAGAAAATGAGAAATTTTGCTATAATCAATAATGTTACAAAAAAAATAAAAAAAAAATAAGAATGAATAGAAAAGTTTATTTCCAAATTCAAAAGATTTTTTTCCACCAGAGAGATTGTTATTATTATTAAATCCTGTCATAAATAGTTTAGCCAAGCCAGTTTTATATTGGTTGTTGGTTTCTGTTCCAAATGAAGAATGCAGAATGTGCAGTAAGGATATTCTTGGCAATAACTCGCTTTACATTCTGAACCCCTTGTTTGATATAGAAAGTGATCCATCATTAGAGAATTCATGGCAAATTCAATCAAGTTAATAGTGAGAGTTAAATCAAGAAGGAATTTATAAGTCTTAAAAATAACTTGGAACATTATGCTTATTTTAAATTAAAAACAAATTATCTCATTGAGTTTCTCAGCTGTTTATTTCCCTCAAATGTAAATATGTAGCAAATATTATAAAATGCTTATTTTAATAGATAAAATAATGTGAATAACTTTTATGAAAATTTTGGAACTATCAATTCAAGCGGTAGTAGCCCCAGTGAATACTCAAAGGTTTTTAAATCTGAAATATATTTGGATATTTAGACAGGAAATAAAATAATTCAGTTCCTTAAAATTTTAAAATGTACTAAAATACAATTTTAATATAATCAGGCAAATTTTATATTGGTCAATTTTAATATAATCTACAATAGGCTAATAGAATTTCATATAAAAAAGAAATAAAAATCATTACAAATACTTTTCATAATATTTGGATAATTAAATTATTATAAAAATAAATTTTTATATAAAATATTTGTTGGTACTTGGAATACCAACGAACACAAAGCGTTTTCAACAGCAAATAAGCTATTGTTACAGATTTACTTCCACTTCTAACTATTAACTAAGTTCGTAAAGTCGCCGGGTTTGCCTGTAGTGGGTTTATGGTGTAAACACACAATCAGCAGGCCTCAGTGAAAAACGACAATGACATTTATTTAACACGAAGATGACAAATATGCCCAACCGAGACGAACACACAGCAGCACACAACAACAGACAGTAGCCCACAAGTAGTATTCTACCACAGCACACAAAGCTGCCAGACAGAACTCAGCAGGAGAGGGGATTCTTGGAGCTTTGCTCTACGGTCTATCTAAAGAGCTGAACTTCTCTACTGTCTCCTGGCTTTAGCTGCATCCATCTGCCAAGTCATTACCACACAACTTGAAGCTGCTTCCCCAATAGACAACAGGACGTGGCACACAGCTCAGTTCAACAATAGCTTGGGCTCCACACAATGTTGGACTATTCTGCCGTTGCTTCGCTATCCACTCGAAGACTCCTTACTTGTCTACGAATCTGACTACAATTCAATTCATTCCAGCTTGAGACTATCAACCTCTTATAGTTCCCGGGAGATGGGCCTAGAACCTGCTTGGCCAATCAGGTGTATCTCAGTTCCTATTGGATGGATCGCCAAAATTTTCGAAGTTTCTGGCAATATCCATTTTATTGACAAGCTCTGGGGTTACTAGCTCGGCACCCAAGCAGCATCCAATACAGATGATTGTAAATCGGTCTTTCCGGTGATAGAACTAACTGTGCTGGGAAGCAACATTACTGGTTTGTAACACTATTACTTTACATTTAAATTAAAATACTTTTTTTATTAATTATCATTATTTTCAACCCAATAAGCTTTGGCATTGAAACTGCTAGCATCAAAGAAAGGTTTGCTGTAATAAATAAAAATCAAATATTGTTCTTATAAATATAATAATAATAATAATATATATATAAGCATTATTTTATGTGAAGCAGAATGCAGTTTGAAGACGGTGAAGATACTTTTGATTTCATGACATCGTTTTATTTCATTTTGAAGAAGCAGGCATATGTACAAGCGATGAGCGACGAGCAACAAACACACAACACAGAAAGAGTGAGGAAAAAGCTCTTGGACATTTTATGCCTGGTCTTATATAACCAGAGAAACTGATAGGGAAAATATTTCTTTACAGTGCTAATATATAATGAGATTTCGATACGGATTTTCATTACACGCTTCGGCGAGGTAGGGGAAACATAGGGAGATTTTAAAAAAGAATTTGTCTCATCAGCGGTATTTTGGAATTAATTAAGTAGAGACAGTGGAATTGGATCACAAAATAAGAGAATATTTTAGAATGAAGATACGATGGGCTAAATGAAGATAAAATCTTGGAAACTAATTAAATTGAAATTAGAGTTTAAAATATCATTACACACACACACATATATATATATATATATATATATGTATTATTAATTTAGCAAAACAGAAGAAATAAATGTCATTTTAAAATTGTATTTTGCACATAAAGTTCTGTTCTGTAACTATAATTTCCAAAGGTAATATAGCACAAAGATTAACAATATATGAATTTATTATAAACATAATTTTAAAAATGTACAATGATAATAGATAATGTATCAATAACAAAAGTAAAAACCTCTAGAATTAGTCATATTTTTCCCATAAAATCTTGCAAATTCTTAAGTAAATTTTAATAATTTCTTTAATGAATTGGCAAATTTATGTTAAAATTAATTTTTTCTTCAGGAATTAGAAGGAAATATATACTTTTAAAAATTCTATACAAAACAATTTATATACCAAGGTGGTTTGATTAAATAGGATTTAAAAGTGAAAAAGCTATGCTGCATCAAATGTGTTATATAAGAAATTTGAGTATTAAAATGATAAAACCAATGAATAGATAAAAACAAGTAATATCAGGTGGCAAAAACATTATGACACGTTAAACCAGAAATTCTAATACCCACC
Source organism: Argiope aurantia (assembly GCA_026543865.1). NCBI lineage: Eukaryota > Metazoa > Arthropoda > Arachnida > Araneae > Araneidae > Argiope > Argiope aurantia. The sequence goes on from JAPMOR010125871.1 coordinate 75,374, forward strand.
AATAATGTTATAGGAAGGAGAAACAAAATTCATAAAAACAGTAGATTCAATTCAAAAGTAAAAATATGTAAAAAAAAAAAAAAAAAAAAATCTAGTTAAAAATTGTAAATGTCATAGTGTTTTTTCAATACCTATCATGGAGAACATTAGTACTTATGGTCATAGGATAAAAGTTTTAAATTAACCCAACAAATCACACTCCTGTTAAATTTTTGTTTCAAAGTAATTTTATTAGAAGAGACAGGCTTTGATAACATGATATTTATTTTTTAACAACAGGAAAGGCTTTTTCAATGGATTTGCTTGGATAATCATTAGTTTTGAATTAGCATTAAAATTTAAAGATTTGTTCAATACTTTTGAGCTTATTTGCATCTAGTAAATGGGGTGAATCATTTTGCTGTCTAGCAATAGAAAATAAAGCTTCCATGAGTGAATCTGTTCAAAACTTAAGAGTTCCACCTTAAATGAGAAAAGCAGTGGTTATCAGTTATAGATTAGCTTGTTTTTAATCAATCTGAAATTAAATCTTATTTAGATTATATAATAAGGTGTAATATAATTAATTTAATATATTTAACATCTAATACATTTAATTATATTTATATAATTAAATGTATTAGGTGAGTTAGTACAGAAACTGAATATATAAATTTAGGAGATATATATTTAGAATATATATATTTTTCTTTTTCATTCTTTCTTTTTTTTAAAACAGGAATCTAATATATCTTATATTAGATAATAATATAGAATTAATATATCTTTATTTGTAGAATATGACTATTTTTCTGTTGCAAAAGAATGTTTTTTCGTTGCAGATGCATAGTGAGCTTCTGCTTAAGATATTTGAACTATTTGTTTGGCTTCAAAATAAAAAACATGTCTTACTTTACAGTAATAATCTTATTTTCAAATTACCAGGATGGGCAAATGTGAGAAAAGAAGGCATGATTTCCTCTATAGTTCATGAACTTGTCCTGTGTGAATATGGCAGATTGTTATTATTATTTTTTTTATTATGATAAATACAAATGAAGTTCAAAATTCTGGCAACAAAAACAGTGGAGGTTTGGAAGTTTATATAACAATTTATATTTATAAAAGATTTTATATAAGATTTATATTTAAAGTTTTTTTTATAATATAATGTTTATATAAGATTTTATATTTTAACAAAGTTTATATAAACTTCTTTAAAAGATTGAGATATTTAGGGGGAATGGAATATTAGGAGATCTTTGAGTCAAGGAATTTTCCCTTATTTTGTATTTCTAGACAGGTGTTACTATTTGGCAGTTTTAAATAAAGTGTTATTTACTCTGATAGGGTGTGACAATGTTCACTACAAGAAATGACTTTTTAAAAGATATTTAAAGTGGAATGTGTAGTAATAATGATTGGTAAGATTTTAAGTTTTAGAATTGGACCCGGGCACAAGAAGAAATCTGTATAAGCAAGTGCCTGGAATGGAACCTTTCAATAGATGTTGCATTACCAATTTTACTAATGAAAAATGTATATCCTTACAAAATGAAAACAAATATACATTTCACTATAAAAAAAATATCAAAAGTGCATGAGCCCATAAGTGGATTCTACACTGAGAATACAGATAGTAAAAAAATAATTTTGTACTCATGATATGATGCAAACTTGATGAAAAATTGCCACTTTGAGTTATTACACATAAAAAGTGAATAATATTTAAATATCTCAAAGGAAACTTAAAATGCCATTGATCATAATTTCATAAAAAAATTAAAAACTTACCAGTACAGATTTGAGACATATCTGCATCCTTATTTTCAGAATTTTCCAAAATGTTTTTAAGTTGCTTTAATTCTTTTACAGCATATCTTTCCCGTTTGATTGCACGCATTTTTCTACGCCATTTGCTTCTTAAACTTTTTGCCATTTTATTTAGAATGATAAGCTAGAAATCAAAAAAATTAAATGAATAGAAAGAATAGAAAACTTATGAATATTAGCTAAATAATAAAATATTCATTTTATCATATCAAGTGTATAAAATTCTACAGAAATTTGATTATAAATTCATAGAACTTAATAACAATAGTCATAATTAGACTGAAGCAACAGGCTTAAATTTTAAGAGATTATTTTACAGTACTTCTCTATTACTCAGGCATCAATTATTAGCAAATTTGAATGTTGTTGTTATTTTGTAAGATAAGCATTCATTATTATTATCAAGATATGGAGAGTTTTTTTTCTTGTTCTTCCTAGGACTTCATTCATTGAGAAGCACCCACAAGATAAAGAGCTATCAGACTATATGGGTAATAATTATGGATTATGAAAATGTGGATAAAAAAAGGAGAATGATTAAAGTAAAATGTGTAAAAAATTAGCCATTTTTCTTCAAACACAAGCATCAATACCTTATTTGATGAGTTCAATTAGTTAATTGCAAAGCAAATATACATAACCCGTTTCTTAAGAAGTTCCTGGTGTCATTTGGATGTTTTATGATAGTGTACATGTGACATAGCATTATGTTCCAAACAGCATCTAAGTTTTCAAGTGGTTTTTATTATTTATTTTTATAATTTTATAAAATTATTTTTAACACATATGTACATTTGTCAAACACTTCTTTCATCTTTATATACAAATATATCTTCTTTCATTTTTATTGCTTTTTGTACAAAAAAAAAAAAAAATCCACACAAAATATTTTATAGATATATTTCAGAACTATTTATGATGCTGCACATTTAAATATGAAAATCACACCCAATTTAATGATGCATTAGCATTATGTTTATTTCAATATTCGATTGTTTAAATTATGCAAATTTTTTTTTATATTGCAGAAAGACAGAAAATTACAGATTTTTAATAGTGAATTCAATCACTGAAATATGATCAGCTAATTATAATAAGATGAGCAACCAAAAGTTTATGGGTACATGCTTTTATATGCAAACAATTTATACAGCAAAAGAAAACATATGGATGAAAAACTTTAACTTTAATAAACATCTAAATACAAATGTTACATATTATTAAATTAATTTACATAAACATTACATTACATCTTTTTTAATAATTGACCCAATGAGAAAATAGATTTATTATAAATACACCTACAATGGGAATACTTCAACAATATTTTTTTATAAGTCGACATTTAATTATTTCTATTAAAATTCAATAGATACTACCTTATCTTGCATATAATGAAAAGCCTATAAATAAAAACAGTACTCACTTAAGATACAACTAATTAACGCAGCTCAACGCAGGAACACGCGTGTTTACAATTTTGTAAAATTTGAAGAGAGTTGAGATGAATTTTATTTCAGTAAGAACATATATAACAGAGTTGATAATGAAAAGGCATTGTTCATATATAGAGAAAAAATTACTATTCAAATATATAGAAGGAAACTGTTTGTTTCAATTTCATCTGCATGTTTTTTCATTTTATTGAATTTTCAAAAAATAAGCACAAAATGGATTAGGTAGATAAAAAAAAATTAAACACTTGATTTCGCGCGACATCTCGTGTTGATGTATGAACTATCGATGGTATATTTGTCAGCAAACGAACAAGAACGAGGGAATATAATGTACATTAATTAAGAAAAAAGAAAGGTTTCTGTTTCAAATTAATGGTTATCTGCCTGTTTCAAAATTCATTTCATTTGTGTTTTTATTTATTTACTAACAGCGTCAAATGAAGGATTTTGAAATATTTCAAACTGGCTGGATATTTAGAACATCAGTATAAGGGCAGCTGATTTCTCACAAAAGGAGGATGCAATAAATGACCAGCAGAGTAATAAAATGTAAGTAATATTTTATGTTTCCTTTACAAATTATTTCTAATTTTTCGCACAAAAATTTTATCACTTATGCATTAAACCGGTATTAATTGGGAGGCGTGGTTGCTGAATCTGTTTCCGTCATGCTTCATTTTTCGGCTACTTGAGAAATCTAAAGAATATATTTTTAAAAAGTAAGAATATATTCTTAAGGTAAATATATTATACTCCAAAATAATAAAGAATTTTTTTATGAGAGCTGTGTATGACATAGTTTGATACAAGTATGTCATCGTGAAGAGGATAATTACATTACACTTTCTCCGAGATATTTTTATGGGAGCTTTTCCATAGTTTTCTTACCTGCTTTTGTTGGATAGTTAAGGTTTATGTGGTAAAATGAATCTATGATATTTTTAAAACTTATTATTAGAATCTTAGTTTTGTTCAACTGATAGTTTTTGGCATAATGCTGTTTTCTGTTTAAAATTAAGTGAATGAATATTAAATTGAAAACTTATAATCTTTACTTAATTGCAATTAAGTATATGGAATGTAGGATAATATATTTTGATTATATGATTAAAAGAATTCTTATATAATTGATTTTGTTTTATTATTTTATATTGTTAATATCAACTATTAGTATGTGAAAGGTAAAATATGTCTAATGATGGTGTTATAATTTTTAATGTGCAAAAATATTATTTTTTTATATAACTGTTTACCTTTTTTTAATATTGTATTGGGTATATATTTTAGCTGTGTAAGCTAAATATATATTCAGCACAGCATTAAATATATACAAGGAACAATTTTTAAATATGTTTAATTAATTTTTATCTTATTTTAATTTTTCTTCCAGTCTTAAAAGTCATGGCAGCTGAAAATTTCAAAGTAAGTAAAACATTATGGTAAATGCATCATTATTGGTCTGTAAAATTTGTAATATTTAAAATAGTGATTTATGATCCAAATGTTTATTGTTGGTAAGTGAACAGTAATAGTACTATGTAATTAATACAAAAATTTAATTAGTATTTAGTTCTTTTATAGTAACAAAGCTGACTTGGTAGTGCCAGTAACATAATGAATGTCAACTCATTCAAAAGTGTGATCAAATAAAGATATAAAAAATAAAAAGTTAAAAAATGCAGTATTAACTTTGCTCATTTAATATATATTTTTTCTTTATAAAAAAGTCAAATAACTGAAAGTATTTAAAATGAGAATAGAATTAAAATGTTTGCCACATATGGTGCATTTTGAATTTAAAATATGTAAAAATAATTTTCATGATTCATATCTTATAATGTGTGTAATCCAATTTTAACGGCGACCAAAAAGCGCCAAGAAAAAATGTCACTAAATTATAAAAATATACTAAAAAGCGAATCATTTGTCATATAATTTGATGATTGGTTGCCATTACAACTGAGATGTACCTTAACTCATTTCTATTATGATCATCTAATGGAGTGTTTTCAAATTAATGTTATACTATGAAGTATTATTTTAAAAAATTTAATAAGAAGAATTTTTATGAAGAAGAAAGCTGAATAAGATTTTGAATGGATCATTCGAGTTAAAGCATAATTTCTGTAAAATTTATATATATCCAATATCAACCTGAAGAAAAAATAAAGCTAATTTTCAGCTTAATCATTTTAAACTTCATTTGATTCATATTTTAGTTTTGTGAGCTAATTTTAGTGAAATTATGTATATTAATTTGAAAACGGAAAAAAAAGTTTCCTATATAATAATTTGCTATATTCTTAAATGTTTGTCTGTTCATGCAGAACTGTTTCCCTGCTTACGACATATGTTTTATAAATAAAAGTATCTGTATCTGTGCCAATATTTTTGACAGTGCTAAATGAGAATCCCGATACTTAACAGCTTTCTTATATTTCCCAGTTTGACATGAATCCATGATTGACTTCATGTATTTATTCTTCCCCTCTCCTGATACTTCTACCCCAGGAGGTCATAATATTTGTAAATAAAACATGATTGTAAAAGAAGGGGAAAAATTCCTTCCCACTTTCATGGAAATGCAAAGAAAAACTTTAGAATTATTATGAAAGCAATTAATTAAAAACCAATGAAAAGTGGTATTTTGATATTTCTTGTTTTGAAGATTTTTAAATAATGACCTTAAAAAATTTGAAAAAAAAAAAAAAAGTAAGGGAATTATATTATATTAGCTGCAAGATTTTAAATTAAAATTGTTAAATTTTTTTTTCAGAAAAAAAAAATAATTAACAGTTTTCTTAAATTCAGTAAATTTTTTTTCTGAAATACCCGAAAAAAACGTTCTCTCCTTTTTCTTATCAATAGTGGACTGATTCTCTAGCAATTTCAATAATAAAAATTGTGACATGGAAAAAAAAAAAAAACTTCTAAAAAGTATAAAAGATTAAATCAAAATTTTTGGCATTAAATTAAAATTTTTTAGATTTCAAGTTGCATTAAGTTGTCATTACAACTTCCTCTGTTTTGAATCTCATTGCTGTAAGTGCAATAGATTTGTCTTTCTATCATAAATATATTGAATTATTACACAGGCTTATTACAAAAAAAACAAAAAAAAAACCATTTAAAATTTAATAACAGATTCTGAGAGATTTCGGATTTCTAATTTTAGGAAAAATTCCATTCCATAACATTTTTTTCACAAGTTGAAAGTTTAGATTTTTTAGCCACCAATCTATTATTTTATAATAGATTAAAAACATTTAAATGTAATTTTATCTGATTACATGTAATAAATATAATAAAATTAATTTCTTATTTTCAAGAGTTTTTATATTTTAAATAAAATTTAATATATATTAGTAGAAAACTTTAGATTTATGCGGTATAAATGAAATTTGAGTTACAAATTTTTAATTGTACACAAAAATAATTTTACGAGTTCAGTTTTTTAAAAATATTAACAAGCATAAAATGGCTACAACTTTTGCATTTGTTTATAATTATTTTTCAATTTTAATAGCTATTTATTTAAAATTTAGTTTTAAAGTTGAATTAAATCAGATAATAGGTATGCTGAATGCAAAATTGTCTTTCAAAATTCAATTGTATTTTTTTCATTGTAATTTTGAATAATTTTTTTCTAAATTTATACAAAACATTAGTGATGAAATATTTTTTGAGTAACATGTATTGCTATATAAATTATAGTTTGCCTTCAATTCTTATTCTTTGATGAAAATTGTATTTTGGTGTAAATTTGGACTATCATATTTTAAGGGTGAATTAAAAGGTTTTTGTTAAAATAAGTTTAATGAATTTTTTGCCAGCCACTGTTGGTTAGAATTTTTATTTAAAAATGTATAGTTAGTTAAAATGTTGATTAATATTTGTACACTTTGGATAGGTTAAAAGTCTTGAAAACACCAGTGGGAAACAACAAAATATTTCACTCAAGAAAGTTTTACCTCCAACACCTGCTATTGGAGATGTATCAAACTCAACGCTTGGTCTTTTAGACAGAAATACCAATTCAAAGCAGACACAAGCATATAGTGCATTTTTCTTAGAATATTCTTTGATCTCAGAATAGTAAGTGTAAATATATTTGGTTATCTAATTTGTTATATAATATTGTCAATTTTTTTAAACGTAAAGTTTTATAATAATAATAAAAAAATAAAAACATAGGAAACTGTGTATTTGTATCTAATAAAAAATTTTCATCTATATTTTGAAGTATTTCTTGTTTGTTATCAACATTTTCTGTGGGGGGGGGGAGTGGAATTGTAAATATTGTCTAGTATTTTTTTAAAAAAAAATTTGTTTACTTGGTTTTAATACTAAGTTAATAGTCTCAGTTACCTTTTAGTTAATATTATGTTTGATTTTTTTTTCAGTTGCCACCCAATTAATTGATTTTTTTCCCTGTCGCAAATTATTTGAAATTATTCCTTTAATGTTCTGCCCTTTTAAGGCTTGTATCACCAAACCAAATATGGTTGAAAGCTTTCTATCAGTTTAAAAAAGGGATATTGTAGTGCATGCTTTAATTGATGAATTGAGTGCATATGAAGTTTAATTTTTAGCTTGAATTTCTATTGAGTGCCAGTCACCTTTTATAATAATTAAAAAAACAAAAATACTTTCAATTTGTTTGCATTTAAAGCTTAATGGAAGTGATTATGCTTATCATACAATTGTATATTTTTGTATTTCTTAGGCTACTATAAGTTTAGAAAGTTTTTTCTATTATTATTATAAAATATTTAAACACTATTCTGTAGCTGATATTTCAAAATTGGACTATGGAAAAAAATTCTCTGAATTAAAAGCCTTTATTATATTGCTTATATTTAAAGATCAAGAAGTTGCATATTTCTTATTAATAATCTCTTATTTTAGAGTAAGCTCAATAGTGAATTTTTTCCCCTTTAACATCATGCTAGTAATTTTTTTGATTTTATTAATATTTGATTAAACAAATTGTATCCTTTGGGATGTTTCATGAAGGCACTTATATATTCTTACGAGTAAGAAAAGAAATTGGTGAAATCCTGGCTTCATTTTATTTCAAGTTTTTATGTGCATTAATAATAATAAAAAAAAATTATGCAAATGATAATGATATTCGGAACATCATGATGTTTTTTACATGCTTATTATGTAGGAATGTTCATATGTTTTAGGTTCAATTTTTTAAAAAAACACTTTAGAATTTTTGATCATTTGTCTTCTTTATTAAAATCATTCTTGCATCAAATTGAATAAATAGTTTTTAATATAATAATATAATTTTTTCTGTATGAAGTGTAATTAAATATTCAAAATTTAAAACTATGTAACAATAATTAGCACTTGTTTATTTGAATTTTTATAGTCTTATGCTCCAAAAGCAGTTTCTTTCTGGTGTTTACGTTATTCCATCTGCAGGTTCACCTTTGAGTAAGTTTCAATTTAATTTTTATAACATATATGTATTTATATTAAATATAAAAAAGCAGCTGCATTTTGAAGCAATTTCATCAGTGCCTTTTCCTTCTTTAGAATGGTTTGGTGTTATTTTTATCCGCCAAGGATTATATCAAGGAGGTGTGTTTAGATTTACACTTTATGTACCTGATAATTATCCAGATTGTGAATGTCCAGTAAGAAAATTTTACTCATTTTGAAAAACATTACGTCAAATTGATTTAAATCAATGTTTCCATTAAGTGACATAATTTCTATTTTTGAAAACATATGCAAGAATGGAAATGAAATATTTATTATTCATATATATTTCATTTACTAGTTTTATTGAGCTATATTTTGAAATTGTTTTATTTATATTCTGTTAAATAAGGCTTTTAAGTTATTTTTAAAGAACTTATAAAACACATTTGTTATCTAGAATTTTGAAGCCCTCTTAAAATTCTACTATATTACTGCATTTGATGTTCATATATATGAAAACCTTCCTAGTGAGTATATTTAGTAGCTGTAATGTAAAATCATTATATAGTAATTTTTATTTTTTAGAATCTGATTGTCCATTTTTAAAAAATAATAAATGATTATAAATTTAATATACTAACAATTTTTTCAGTAATTAATGCTTTTAGAAATGTGATGATTTTACTCATAATAGATTGCATTGATGGAAAGATTTTGCCTTGAGCAATTGTTATATTTTTAAGTATATTTATTTTAGAAAGCATTTTTAATATAAACCGTTTATTTTGTCTTTTATTTTGAATCAGTTATGTGAATTTCAAAATGTATTACGAGATTACTGCATAATATTTTATAAACGTATTTCCTAGATTTTAGTATTTGATCCTCCAGTGTTTAACCCTTTAATAAATATTGAAACTGGTGAATTAGATGTCAAAAGAGCATTTCCAAAATGGAGGTGAGAGACATTTGTGTTAATTTTCATTCCATTTTTCTGCAAAATAACTTCTTTCTTAGCTTTTTAATTTAATATCTGTTTAAAAATATTTATGTATTTAGGAGGAATGTGAATCATTTGTGGCAAGTTATTCAGTATGCAAAACGAATATTTTTCAAGATTGAAACTGAATCGCCAGTAAATGCAGAAGCAGCTGAGTTGTAAGTTCCATTTTTAGTCTAAAATTTTTTTTGTATATAAAAAGTACTTTTTAAATCAACATACTTTATATGAATTATTGATAAATTATCATTTTATTAACTTTCAACTTTACTCTATAAAGTGAATACAAAACTAATATTCATTTGGAAAGTTTATATAGAAACAGAAGAATGTATCAATTCAGAAAGATGAGCAGTTCTGTGATACAGTAAATTGAAATTTATTGTATGTAAATATTATTTAACTTTCTAAACTGTTGTATAGATTTTAATGATGTTACAGTTGGTCAACAAATATCTTCATTAAAATCATTGTTTTTGGTCATTATAAATACAAAATATTAGTAAGGATTAGTTCTAATAATAAAGAATATCAAGTTTAAAGAAAAATTCATTCATGTGTTGGTGCTCTACAGGCCAGACCGTATGATCTACAGCTACCAAATTTGGCACAGGTATACTTTGGAGGACGGGAATGTGCACCTGGGGTCCCTTTTTGTGAATTTTTAATTAGAATTTTAATTATTAATTAAAAACTAACTTTCCTGCCAAAAAAATCCCTTCATTTCCCCACCACCAAATGAATAATGCTTCAGTTTTTTTCCCCCACGCTTACAAGGTTTAGGCTTAACATATTTTCGGCCGATTATTTTAAACTATTCTATTTATTTTTTAGTATTTGATGCATTTAAAATTAAACATTGTTAATTATTCAATCTTTCAGATTCATTCTGAAGTACTTTTGAATTAAAATAAAACAGAATAAAGGAAATTAAAAATTTCTAATCTGCATAGCGTTACCCCAACTGGCGCATAAAAAATCATGCATTTGCATTACCAACTGGCATTGAAAATTCAAGCATGCACATTATGTTCTGATTGTTGACAACGTATTATCAACGGATTTAAATTATTTTTAGGTTAGTTGTATGCTTTTTTAATTCAATTCTATTAATGTTAGTTATATATTTTTGTATATGCTTATAGGTTTAAGTACATCGTTTTTTAAGTAGTTGTTTTAAACTGTTTTCGGCCGATTATTTTAAACGATTCGATTTATTTTCTTAGTGTTTGATGTATTTAAAATTAAACATTGTTAATTAATCGATCTGTTCATGATGAATCTGAGAAAATTTTGTTGACAAATTCTTGAGATATTACATAAATTAAGAAAGACATTCTTTAGTGCCCATAAAGTTTAAATTCTCAGAGTTTTCAGTAATCATATTATAAAAAAAATGCTTTGTTTTAGTAAAAAAATATTATATTCATTGCAGATTAATCCTTTCCACTTTAATTTAAAGCTTAAATTCAACGGGAGCTAACAGAAAATTAGATACACATTAGATACATATACATATACTAGCCGCCTTTGGCGACCAGCCGGTTCGCCAGTATTACCGCTCGCTACAATTTTCAATTAAATATTTTAAGTAACTGGTCTCTTAAAGGATTCTCAAACAAAACATTTTTAATCTTCAAATTTTGATAGTCATACCAAACTTATATTGTTTAGATCGTTTCGTTCAATTTACTATATATATTTTGCTAATTTGTTGCCATTTCCGGTAAAACTTCAACTTTAATTAAAAATGTAAATGACGAAATTGCAATTAATATTAAGATATTTTTTAATAAAACCAAGCGTTTTATTTTATTAATCATCTTTATTGTTATTTATTAATTATTATTATTGAATATGAGTATTGCAAACAGAATCGCTCGGTATTTAAGTCTTATGTTAACTACAAAATATTTTTTATAATTTATGTAATATCTCAAACAATAATTGAACAAAAATTTCTGAGATTCAGTATAAAATTCTGTTTTTAGTTTTGCTTTCAAAAGGATTGAAATGAAAACAATAATAATATTTTGTTCCTGCTTATAAATATATTTCAAAAATTATGAAGTCTAAATTTAATGCAATAAGGTATCATATTCTGATAAATATTCTGGACACACCAAATTTTAAATAAATGAATGAATGTTTCTATTTTCCACGATCAACTAAGACTTATTTATGAAGATTTAAATGTTAAAAATTTAGAAAAACTCACCATTTTCATAATCTTAGGCCAATTAATCTTCAGAAACCTGTGCGCTTATTGGCGTATTTTCTTTGAAACGATCGATGAAAAATCTAAAATTATCCTTTTTTTATTGAATAGTGATATTCAAATCTTCATAAATCAGTCAGTTTAAGTGATTTGAAATTAACTCTTAAAAGTCAGTGGTTTAGTTGATTGGAAATTAACTCTATGACCACCATAAAATCTGTGCTTTCTCTTGTGGTGTATGCATTCTCCTTAATATCCGATCGAACAAAACATCACATACAAAAGTACTACATAGAACAAACACATCAAAAGTAAACATAACATTTTAATAGTTGCCAAAAACAAAAGAGAGAAAAATGCAATTAATAAGCAGACGATATTTAGAAAAGTACAGATATTTAGACTGGAAAATGAAATTATCTGAAATTAAAAACACGCGCAGACGATATTTACAAAAGTAAAAATATTCAAACCTGAAAAGGAAAATATATGAGTTATTCCATGAATAAATGCCATAAGTGTGTTTACATCTTCATTATTTTATGAGTCATTAAATATCAAAATGGATCGGGGACTGAATGAACACCCTATATAGAGAGTGTAAAAGATCATAAAATAATTTTTCTTGAATTTATTTTTTAGAAAAAATATTATTTCATATTTGTTTCATTTCCTACAGACACTTGCCAAAAATTATATTTTTGCAGATTTCATTTCCAAAAAGATTTAATTTATTTTCAGTTAGAGCTTTAATCAATGTGATGGCAACACTTTGAAAAAAGCTATTTTTTTCTCATGAATGCGAAACGTGCTTAATCCTCATTTTTATTTTTGACGAAAAAAATTATTGAAAAACATAGTTAAAATATTTATTTAAAAATTCATTAAAAATAGAAATTTAATTTTAAGATTAAAACAGTAGTATCATTTAAAAGATAAATTTTTGATCTTTAACTTCATGTAAAAATCTTTTTTGTGCGGTAATATTTTCGGCAGTTATAGCATAAACACGTCAAAATTTCGCTTAATTTTTAAATAAATAAAATTCTAGTTAAAAATTCGAAAAAATAACCCCCAGGTGCACATTCCCGGCCTCCAAGGTATACACGTGCCAAATTTGGTAGCTGTAGGTTGAATGGTCTGGTCTGTAGAGCGCCAACACACACACACACACACACATTGAGCTTTATTATAAGTACTAGCCGCCTTTGGCGACCAGCCGGTTCGCCAGTATTACCGCTCGCTACAATTTTCAATTAAATATTTTAAGTAACTGGTCTCTTAATAGATTCTGAAACAAAACAATTTTAATCTTCAAATTTTGATAGTCATACCAATCTTATACTGTTGTTTAGATCGTTTCGTTCAATTTACTATATATATTTTGCTAATTTGTTGTCATTTCCGGTAAAACGTCAACTTTAATTTAAAGTGAAAATGATGAAATTGCAATTAATATAAAGATATTTTTTAATAAAACCAAGTGTTTTATTTTATTTATCATCTTTATTGCTATTTATTTATTACTAATATTATTCAATATGAGTATTGCAAACAAAATATCTCGGTATTTAAGTCTTATGTGAACTACAAAATATTTTTGATAATTTATGTAATATCTCAAAGAATAATTCAACAAAAATTTCTCAGATTTAGCATAAAATTCAGTTTTTAGTTTTGATATCAAACGGATTGAAATGAAATCAATAATAATATTTTGTTCCAGCCTATAAATATATTTGAAAAATTATGAAATCTAAATTTAATGCAGTAAGGTATCATATTCTCAGAAATATTCTGGACACACCAAATTTTAAATAAATGAATGAATGTTTCCATTTTCCACAATCAACTAAGACTTATTTATGAAGTTTTGAATGTTAAAAATTTAGAAAAACTCAACATTTTCATAATCTTAGGCCAATTAATCTTGAGAAACCTGCGCGCTGATTGGCGTATTTTCTTTGAAACGATCGATGGAAAATCTAAAATTATCCCTTTTTTTTATTGAATAGTGATATTCAAATTTTCATAAATCAGTCAGTTTAAGTGATTGATTTAGTTGATTGGAAATTAACCTTTTATTTAAAATATTGGTGTTCCAAGAACATTTTGTTATTCGTGATTTCCACAGCAGAAGCTTTATGTAAAATCAAAAATTCGTTATTTAGTAGAGCATTTATTGAATTTAGTTACATAAAATATAATCATTTTCTATTTAAACCATTTTAGTATATCTGTTGTGTTCGTGCGTCAACAAAAATAGAATGCAGACAAACTTATTATAAAACTAAATCTTATTACATTGTAGATAATATTATCAAATTTACATCAACTTATTTTCATTCAAAATTCTAGCATCAATTTTAAACAACAAATTAAAAGTTCCAAAAATATGACTGTTGCCAATCTGAATTTCACAACTATTTACAAAATAAAATTTATAATTATTAAAATAATCGTTTGCTACTTTTAAATAAAATATTTACGATTTATGTCGCAACAGATCTGTGTCTTAATAAAGGTTTACAAATTATCTGTGTGGCCATGATTTGAATGGATATCCTGTTCATATTAAACAAAACTTGCCTTAAAATAAAACTTATTTATTGGATTAGTAATATAGAGAGTGTAAAAGATCATAAAATAATTTTTCTTGAATTTATTTTTTAGAAAAAATAATATTTCATATTTGTTTCATTTCCTACAGACACGTGACGAAAATTATATTTTTGCAAATTTTATTTCCAAAATGATTTAATTTATTTTTTATCGGTGCTTTAATCAATGTGATGGCAACACTTTGAAAAAGGCTATTTTTTTCCCATGAATGCGAAACGTTTATTTTTATTTTGTACGAAAGAAATTGTTGAAAAATAGAGTTAAAATATTTATTTAAAAATTCATTAAAAATAGAAATTTAATTTTAAGGTTAAAACATTGGTAGCATTTAAAAGATAAATTTTTGATCTTTAACTTGATGTAAAAATCTTTTTTGTGCAGTAATATTTTCGGAAGTTATAGCAGAAACACGCCAAAATTTCGCTTAATTTTTAAATAAATAAAATTCTAATGGAAAAATTCGAAAAAATAACCCCCAGGTGCACATTCCCGGCCTCCAAGGTATATACGTGCCAAATTTGATAGCTGTACGTTGAATGGTCTGGCCTGTAGAGCGCCAACACACACACACACACATTGAGCTTTAGTATAAGTATAGATTATGTGTGAATTATATGACTATCAAAATTTGAAGTTTTAAAATATTTTGATGAAGAAGCTATTGAAGTAGGAATTGCCTAAAATATTTAATTATTAAAATTTTAACAAACATTAAGATTGGCGAACCGGCTAGTCGCCAAAGGCGGCTAGTCATACATAAACTAATTATAAAAGTAATTTTAACACCTTAATAGCATTTATATGTTTTGAAAATAGACTTTTAATCTTGCATGAGAACTCTAAAATAACATATTTGTATTTACAAATATGAGAGAATTTGAAACAAATTATTAATAGTTCTTATTATCATTATATAATATAAGGTAATTTAAGAAATCTAATTTTATTGAAATAAACTGTGAAAAACACATTTTTTTAAAGAAACATAATGAATCTAATTTTTTTCTTTTAAATTAATTTTTACAAAATTGCAATATTTATATAATTATTTTCATCTGCAATATTAATGTAATTATTTTCATCTTTATAAATATATGTTCAATACCTTTATGTATTTTTATAGAAAGTAATAAATGGATTATTTTCTAGGTATGTAAAAGATTTGGAATTGTACAAAGTTAAGGCAGCTGAGAGTATAAGTGCATGTAATGAGAGGTTATATGAAAAGCCAAATACTGATGATCCTCATGCCCTCCATTTCACTCCTTGGGATCCTTCAGTCCATGAAGATTTTAGAAAAAAGTTATTCACATACAAGGTAATCTTTGTTTATTTGAATGCTTTTTATTTCAATAAGGCGCCTAAGTAAATTGTAATAACATTAACTTGCAATTTTTTTATAATGTATGAGTATTTTGATACTAATTCTCCTTTTAAGTATGAAACCATTATATCTTATTTATATATATAATCTTATAACTTCTTTGTATGCCTTTTATATTGAGAATTTTGTCTGGAACTCTGCTCTCAAAGAATCTGATAGTTAAAGTATGAAAAATTTTTAAGTGTAATTTTATATATCTTTTAACT
Source organism: Argiope aurantia (assembly GCA_026543865.1). Classification (NCBI taxonomy): domain Eukaryota; kingdom Metazoa; phylum Arthropoda; class Arachnida; order Araneae; family Araneidae; genus Argiope; species Argiope aurantia. The sequence goes on from JAPMOR010125871.1 coordinate 91,512, forward strand.
TCATATTTTAAATAGCTATAGATTTATCATCTATTAAATCATATATCAATGATAAAATAATAAAATTTATTAACTATTTATTTAGAAAAATGGATATTCTTACAAAATACTTTTTAACAAATTAAAAATGCTATTTTAAATCCATTTGAAAATTTTATTGCCTGATTGTAGTAGGATTGTTCAGATTATGCTTTGATATTCTGTATGTATAATGTGCTTTCAATATATACATCAGTAGTTCTTAATTTGGATATAACAAAGAAAAATTTTTGGGGAAATAAACATTTATCATTATTGAAAAATATATATTTATTATGTGTTTATAATGCACATAATAAATATATATAATGCACATAATAAATGCAGTACTTTGTATGAATAAAATTATTTAGATATTATATTTTATCCCTATTATTTCTAAATAATGCTTAGTTTGCAAACTGCAAGTATAATATTCAATTATCAATTATTGAAATAGATTTAATAAATATAAGATATTTTATCTTTTTTATTTTTGCAAGTCATTTTAATAATTGTAATACTGGATTGTATGAAATGTAAAAGTATATCCCTTTTTTAAATCAGACACAAATATTATATGTTTTGCTGTCAATGATAATATAGCTACTTCAAAAGCAATTTTATTTTGCACTGTTACAGTGATACAATTTTTTAAACATGAGACTATAAAAATTATGAATTCATATTCCTTTAAGCATATCAGTGGATCTCCATCAATTGTAAGTACATCAAGTGTTTTAGTATTTAAAACTCAATAAATATCTATGTGCAAAAAATGTTTTATTGAATTGAACATTGACTCGTATTCTGTTTGTGATGCTACATGATGTATCATAATGATATATACTTGATTTAGAATTTTAACTAAAATTTAATGGAAAAATATAATAAAAATATATTAAATATTAAAATAATATATTAATAAAAATATATTAAATAAAAAATATATTAAATATTACATGATCTAGAAGATTATCTTGGTATAAATTTAGATTTATTTATTATTTATTTTAGAAAGAAGAGCAAGATGGTTCTAAGAATTCTCAGAATGGGCTTTCTTGGATGCAACCTGGAAGTCTGCAGATATTTTCAAAGACTCTTGCATGAATGTAAAATAACATACTCAGAAACATGAAAAAAAAATTAAGGTTATGTTAAGTAATAGTTTACATAACCATTTTATACTAAGGCTGTTAAAATAAACAGTGATGTTGATTCATCTTTTATAATTGCAGTAGCAACAGTTATCTATTTTATATTAAATCTGGTTTGTAGAAAATATATTTATTGACTGTGATATTCAGATATCTGTAATGCACAGAATAAAATATCTTATGTAAATTAAGTGATTTAATTGTAATTCTACAAATTAATATTATTGCTTATTTTTCAATGGCAGATGTTATTTCAAAAAATGGCACGTTATTCACATTTTATTGAAGTATATCAATGGGGCATTTCTTTATAGTTGTCAAGAAAAGTCAAAATTCAAATAAATCTAATTTTGGAATAAAAATAAAGAAAAATACATTCATTACTACAAAAATAAAAAGTCACCCTTGAAATATATTATGCTTTCATGGTCCCAAAATTTTCTCCCAGTGTAAAACCTTTCCCCTGGTTTTTTAACTTTTATTTTTCATTTTGAAGATCTCTACTTGAGGCCTTGATTATGTTAAATATTAACTAATTCATATGTAATGAATTTAGGTCATTAGAAAGTGTACAGAATTATCTGAAGTCAAAGACCACTATTTTACAACAGAATTGATAAAGTTGGATTTCAAGTAAGGTCCCTGAAAAAACTAATGTAGGATTGCTGTATTTCTCAAACATACAATAGTAAATAAAAATGTAACGACAACCATTCATGATTATGGTATGCACACAAAATTCCATTTAGTTTATAAAAAAAATGTATACAATTTAGAAATGTTTTAGAAAAAGTTATACAAAGAATAGCTTGGAAAGTATTTTATTTTTCTTCAGTTTAGAAATATGGTTATTAATGTAATTTGACAAAGCAGTTAGAGCATCTTGTGTTTTAAATTGGAAAATCAAATATCAGTGAAAAAGTTAGGCATATTTTGCATATCACACTGAAAATTATGTAACTACAGAACATAAGGAGAAATAGGTTGATGGAAGAGCTGGAATCACATGGACACATCAACTGTAGATTATTTGCAGAAAGCATGAAAAAATCCAATGGTACAATTTTTCCAAGGGAATTAGTTGGGCAATGAATTGGAGTTGCACATTGTTGGGTGTAATTTACAAGGATGAATTTGAAATAAGATGGTAGTTGGTTACTGAATTGCATAACAGCATCTCTTTTGAAGTACAGACAAAAAGTACTTCATTTAGTCATTCACATATTTATATACCTTTTAAAGATAATGTTATAAAAAATTTGATGGCTTCGAACAGTCTTTTTTGTAAAATAATATTAACAGTAATTAAATAAAAGATATAAAATATGTAGTATCCCTTCTCTGTCATAGTATGAGAATACCATTTACTAAAATAATTTGTTGCAAAATTTTTAACAAATCAAATTTATCTATTTTCATTGTATAAATATACACTTTCTACGGATTGAATAAATCAAAGTCTCTGTTTTAAAATTTTAAGTCTTTTAAGAGTTTCATCGATCAGCGCATATTCAGTTCCATTCCACAAGAAAGATATGGGCATCTCATCTGTATTATTTTTATCCTTATATATAAAGTTTTGACTTAGTTGTATTGCTAAAGATGATTTAATTAAACCAACTCCACCAGTAGATTCTGGGCCTGGATGATAAACACGGCCACTCTCGGGTAACATACATAGTTTGTCTGGCTCAAATTTTATTTTCAAAGTATCTCCAGTGTAATCATAAGAAAGACAATCTGTATCATTGGCATTTTCAGTCTTCAATATGTGAGTAAAAACTATTGGTAAATCATCACATCTTACAAAGTTATTCTCTTTACCACAAGGAGATAAAAAAGGAAATTCTTTCTGATATTTACCAGTATCATTGAATTTTAATCTTCTGAAAAAAAACTGCAAGAATTTCTTCTCTGAAATGAAACAAATAATAAATTTTGTTGCTTTTTTTTCCTTAAATCTTTTAATAATATTTACATCCCAAGTAAAAACTTTTAAGGCCAATAAAATTTTTTGAGAAAATGTAAAATGAAATAAAAGGGATTCAAATAATATTAATTATTAAAGTTCATTGATAAGAAATAAATGCCATAAACATAATTTGTAAATACATAATTATGAGAAACGTGGTTATTTACAAAGTTAATATTTCTGCCCAAGTAAAAACTTTAAGGTCACCAGTCATTTTTTAAAAATAAATATAATATAATCATGTAATTACCATTGCAATTACTAGCTTGTGGCAACGCTGCAATTTTCATATTTGTCAACCGTTTCTTCGAAGTATTGGTGATCTTTGTGAAGATGGCGAAGGGTAAGAAGTTAACTGATCGTGAAAGAGGACAGATCGAAGCTTTGTCTTCAACAAGAATGAGTAGTCGTACTATTGCGCTAAACTGGAAGATCAAAGACTGTAGTCAACAATATTTTAAAATTGAAAGACAATTATGGTAAAAAGAATACTGGGTGAAGACCAAAAGCTTTGTCCTCGCGTGATGAAAGAAGAGTTTGCCAACTTGCATCTACTAGAAAGTACTCAACCAGGAAACTGATTCCGACGACAGGTTTAAAAGTTTGTCAAAAACCCATTTATAACACAATTAGAAGGTCTGGAAGGTTTACTTATACAGCAAAATTGACTAAGCCCCAGTTACTGCAGAGACACAAAATAGAGCATTTGAACTTTGGCCAGAAAGTCATGACTTGGGACAACCAATAGATAAAAATTATTTTTACTGGCATGATATAAGAAATATTCTCCAAGCTCCAATTAGGTGGAGGGTCTGTCGTGACTTGGGACTGTTTTGCTTACAATGGTGTGGGCTCAATTGCATTCGTTTCAGGTAGAATAAATTCACAAGGATACCAAAATGTCCTAACAAATCATTTTTGCCAAATGCTGAATGTCTTGCTGGAGAAAATTGGAAATATCAGCAAGACAATGCATCAATCCATTCGAGTAACAGCACAAAAAATTGGTTCCAAGTCAACAATGTTGAAACTGTAAAATGGCCAGCTAGATCACCTGATCTAAACCCAATTGAGAACCTTTGGGGTGACTTAGCAAGAAGAGTTTATGCAAATGGGAGACATTTTACATCAACAACAGAGCTGAAATCTACTATCGAAGATGAATGATATAAAACCGACCTCACCCTTTGTCAAAAACTCGTTTCATCCATGAAAACAAGAATATTTGAAGTAATTCGAAGAAATGGCTCCTACACAACCTTCTAAGAATTTTTAATTTTTTTTCTTATATGTTATTTTCTATGTTGGCCTTAAAGTTTTCACTCGGGTTTCAAATATTCATCTGTGTGTTCTGTAATATTTTGTAATAATAAAATATTTGCAAATTAATTTTTTTGCTTTTATTTAAGCTCAATAATTATCAATCAAATGGTATTTTAATTCCTCAGTTTATATATTTTCATTTTCTCAAAATTTTTTACTGGCCTTAAAGTTTTTACTCAGGCTGTAATAATAGTAATTTTTTTTAGAATTGTCATAAGTTTCTCAAATCTTTAAAAGTGAGATATAATATTTTTGTTTCTGTTCTAAATATTTAGTACATCATAAAATTATTTTTTGAATTGTAGCAATTTTTAAAATTAATGATTTTAATCTTCCAATATAACAAGTTATATTAAATATATTAGTAAATAATTCTTAATGTGAAGAATTATAAAATGCTTATTTTTAATATTATTAAAATATTGAATATAAACTGAAGGAATAAATGCAGGGTTTATAAAATTGTATATATATGTGTGTGTTACCTTTAAAGCATGCTGTAAAATTTTTCATTTTTGAATCGTCCAAAAATAGCTGAAAAATAAAATACTGATCTGTAATTCTGATAAAATACAGCTTAAATTTAGCTTAAATTTTTTCAAAATTGCATAAAAATATTAACATTAAGATAAACTAAATAAAATTGTCATTCTTACCAATAATTGCCATTCCTACAAATAATGATATCCCTAACAAAAGTGTTTCAATGTTTGATAGGTGCTCTTAGACTTGCCAAATTTAACAAATAATTATGGTCGAAAAAGAGTGCACATTAGTGGTTTTTAAAAAAAATTTCAATTAAATTTTAAACAGTTAAAAAAACAACATGATAACTGATGTTTTTATTCAAATTTTTTAGTAAAAATTTGTGAATTATCATTGGAAAATATTTTTTGATATCTTACAACAGATATTGTATTATTACAAGATACAGATATTGTTTTTAAATAGTAAGGAAAAGTGAAGTACAGTGTTACAGTGAATTCCATTTTAAATGATGTAACATTAGCATAACATAATAAAATGAGGCATACTTTTCTATACAGAATTTGTTTAATTACAACTTTTCAAATAAACACATATTTCATGAAGTACATTTTATTATTCTTTATAGCTTTGCATTCTTAATTAAAATATTTTTAATTAGATATGAATGATAAAATAAATTAACTGATTAATTTCTTCAAAAACCTTTAAACCCATATAGATTTGCATATCTTTTTATGAGTAGTTTATAATATTTATTTACATTATTAACAGCTTTTTAATATTTGCTTGCATTTTGTTTTAGCTATTTAAACATAAAAAAAGAAAGAAATTTAGAAATTTACTATCAGGAGAACATAGGAAAGCTACAGAAATTACATATTATTGAATTCCTATATTTGGTTCTTGTTTAAATCTATTCTAATATATATAAATTTGCCAAATATAGTTTTTTTTTTTATTTTAACACCATTTAATGAATAATTAGATATCTGTTTATTAAAATTCAAATAAATTTTAATAAAAGCACTACTTTATGATAACTGTAGCAACTGTTGGAAAAACTGTAACATGAAAGTGGGCCATAGTGGCCTTCACAACTAAAATCATTAAATGCTGGGAATAAATGTTACTATGCAAATAACAATATGTAATCGCTTTAAGAGCATTGTTGCCTAATGCCACAGTATAATGTGATACTAACTATAGATGAAAATAAAAACCTGTGTCCTTTCTTCCACTATTAATTGAATAAGCATAAATGTACTATTCATAATATATACAAATAGAATATTTAGTAATTCATAATATTTATGAATAGAATATCACTGTTCAGATTTGTTTGCTATATTTGAAGTTTTGATGATAAATTAATCATAAATAAATAGGAGTAAAAAGAAATAAAGAATGTAATACAGCAGTCAAGTTGTAAGAGCTTTAGGAAGTTAATTCCAAAACTTAAAAATGTTAAGTTGTTTTCTGTAATAAATTTATTACACAATTATTGAAAATATAATTTTTTTCATATTTTCAAATTCAGGAAATTAACTTAAAAAGCTTTTTGTCAAATTTTAACAAACTTGTAATCCTATTTGTAATTATGTGCTAAATCTATATTTCAATAAAACTGATTAAAATGTGGAAATGAAATAGAATAGACATTATGTAATTAAATAAATAAATAAAAAAAAATATTTTAGCAAAATTATCTTTTATTTATAACTATGCTATTATTTTTTTTTTCTTTTTGAGCATGATAGACTATTAAATGCAAATGCCACTTTTGTTTAAAAAGCACATAATGCAAAGACACTTTGTAGTACGCAAATTTTAATTAAGACATATTTGGAATTATTTCTGTAATATGGCATTTTACGGTAATAGATATTCAAGCTACGTCAATTTTTATTATTTCAGTAATGAACTTAATTTTGCAAGTGACAAACATGTAATTTGTACCAATACACTAGCAGATGAGAATTACTTCACAAAAAAATGTTGCTGATGCAAATAGAGAAATGATACACAATATAATATATAATAGAAAAATAAGTTTAAAGCAAGTTAATTAGAAATAGTTTCAATTGTATGAAAGTAATAAATAGATTCAACCAAATAGTCAATAAATGAACATGCTAATGATTTGGGGGATTTACCGAAATCATTTTGGATTTACTTCTTACCATTCCTTGATGATCAATAAAATAAAAATATTCACGAGAATTCGAATCTGGACTTTGACCTTGTACATATGATATATTACGGTTTGCTGTGCATATTCTTAGTGAAAATCTAGAAAAAGTTAATAGCATTTTTCGTTTCATTCTTAATTAATCTTTTTTAAAACCTATTTCATATCTTAATTCCCTTTCGGATCTAGCACAAAACTAAAACTGCTTAAGATGTTTTGTTTACTTTTATGCCAATGCCAGTTACCCTTAGTAATTTCTCTAAAACCATTATATTATCATTTATTAATCTATTATTCACAAATATGCATTCTTAAGGAACAGTAAATATTATATTTAAAATATCGTTTATAATGACACGACCAATATTTGAATAGAGATTTAGTGTATTTACAATAAAATTAACTTTAAGTCAAAGTTAAACTAATAAAGTTAACTTTGACCGTGATGGCACCCCTCCCCCCCCAGAAAAAATTATATCCGATTTCGAACTGTAACCGTCAATAGGTTTCCATCTAGTTACCTTCAGTTCAGTTGTTAAAGATTGTACCAACAATCCGATTGAAATATTGTTGCTGCTATTTATATGTAAATAAGCAGTATTATTTTTTGAACGCGCTGATTTCTTTTAACTATCGACTTGAAGTATATTCAATTTACTTTGTTTTCATTAGAACAGCAGATTAGAAATCGTCAAAATTCAACTAAATTAACTTTGTGTTAAAACTTATTGTTTGTTGTAGACTGGTGTGGATATTTTTCTTGAAACTTGAAATTATTAAGATGATAGTTTTTGTATTTTTCAAGAATCAATACCAGCGATAAAGATGTTGACTGGTAGATTTCTCTATTTCTTTGAAGAAAATTATATAAACCTTCGTTTGGTCACCGGATTAATGCAGTGCTTAAAAAATTTGTAATACATTTATTGGATAAAACAATGTCTCTATCTTCAAAAAAGCACTGGAAATTGCGTAAGTTTATAATTATTAATTCTCAATTTTTTTATCTATCAAATATCTATAAGTAGTTGAAATTAGAGTATGATACTCCTTTTTAAATCTCAAGGTTTGCATTAAACATTTACCTGTAGTATCCTAAAGTACCTCTGAGAAATTAAAGATTATTTTTATAATAATTTTAAACGAACTGGGATTATTAGCTTAAAATATAATTCTGGAATTTTTTTTTCTTTATGAGATTTAATTATGTTTACTGTCTCCATTTTAAACTACTCTGTGTGATATGTTGATAATATTATATAAATATTTCAAGGATACATAAAATTAGTATTTATTTTATTGTCATATCTAATTTTTTACTTCAGTTTTTATTTTGTATTGTAGCTAATATATATAAAAAAATTGATATTGTGGTAACTTTTAATGAAGTTTAACTCTTTACGATGCAAAGAATTATATAATTGATGCTGGATTATAATTTTTTAAAGTTCAGTTATTTGTATTTATATTATTAAAAGTATCAAGTTAATACTGTAGGTAATTTTTCCTTGCTTTTCTCCTTCTGCAATTAAAAAAATGATCATTTTTGTATATGGATAAAGTTTATTCATTTTGTACTTTAATTTGCATGTTACACATTAAAAATATCATTTTATTATATTTTATTTTAAATATCAAAAATTTTATTAGTCTAAATATTGTATAAAAATTGAATGAATCATCTAATTTTAAAATATTAATATATGATTACTGAATTTAAGAATTTGTACTCATTCTATATTTATAACTAAGAGCCATGTCTGTAAATATAGATTCCAATTCCAAGTAAGAAATTAATATTTTAAATAGTTTGGAGTATTTTTTTCAGTATCGATCTCTATGTTAGGAAAATATGATATATTTACAAAGTAAAATCTTCTAAGAAATAATTCTGAAAATGTTTTAGATAAATAGATATTTTGTAATATAGTATGAATCACACACACACACAAAAAGTAATTTATAGGAGAGAATGAAACTAAAATATTTTTTTTTTACTAATTACTGGTTATATACATATTTTAACTATAAAGATTTTTTTATATAATTAAATTAAGACTTCCTTTATAAATTTGTGATATTTAAATTCATGGTGATAGATTATAAAAAGTATCTTTTTACTTGATCATTTTTTATATATGCATGTATTTTTTAAATCATTGGTTAAAACAAATCTGATAAGAAATAAACTATTAAAGTTTGTTCCATTCATTTATTTACTAAAATTTAACAGCTTTGATTCAAAACTATTAGAGACCATGGAAAAACTTGTTGACTTAACTGAAAGAAATTGCTATTCTACATATAAATTGAAATTGCATCAGAATTATTTGGTATTCTCTTTCTAGAAGAATTTGTTGCACATTCTGCAAATGTTAACTGTCTTGCATTTGGTCATAAATCTGGACGAGTGTTAGTGACAGGAGGAGATGACAAAAATGTTAATTTGTGGGCAGTTGGGAAGCCAAATTGTATTATGGTATGTAATCATAATTTCTTTTGCGTATTGTTGTTTCAATAGATTTTAATTACATTCAGTTCATACTTTAAAATTTAAATAACAAATCATCTGCAACAATTTGCTCAAAATATAAAAAGTAACAAAATATTTCATTAGAAAAGTAAATGCCTTTAAGTTTTTGAGATTAATATATTAGCATTGATAAAAAGAAAGTGTATTCTTCATAAACGGTAAGATTTAAAAGTTTAAAAACCCAATTCTGAACACTAATAAATGAATTTGATCTACTTGTAATTTCAAGATAGTCTGCATTACAGTAATAAATTTGGTCTAGATTAATAAGTTTTTAATATGTTAATGTGCAACAATTTTCTACAGTGTCAAAATAATTGATTTTTTTATATTAATGTCTGTTTTTCCTGTAATTTGTACTTTTTGTATTTTATTTATCGAAGTTTTTTATAGATGTTTTAATTGAGAAATTGTGATATCAAAAATGCACATTAATAATGTTTTGTAGACTTGAATTATTATTGTGGATATGTTAACAAAAGGAACTGAGGACTGTGGGAGTAAATAGTCCCACAATACTTTATTTTTCCTTATGAAGATATTTATACTCTTTAGATAAATCGGGAAATTTTTTTCCCCTTCCTCTATTCCTGAAGATTAAAAGCATTGGATTGCTGATAAATTGATTATTCTCACATGCTGAAAAAGTTGTGGGTATTGCAGTATATCTACATGAGTTGTCTTTGCTATATATATTAATATGTTGTTTAACCCATTTTTTTCTTCTTAAAACGTCAATGATTGGGAAAATGCAAACACTAAGACATTTGTCAATGAAATTACTAGTGTTTATTGAAAGATTGGACTTTTATCTTCAAGTGGAAGCAATTGTTATTCTTATAGAAGATTTAAGTTTACTAATGTATGCGACTGTAAAAATGAATGAATGGCATTCTTTTTATTATGCAATGGCTGATGTAATCAATATAAATAATTGCAAATCCATCTGCATTATGGAATTGAGCCATCCGTAATACATGCCACAATATATATCAGATTGGAGGTCCAAAAACAGTGTTTTTTCATAAATGCAATTGCAAAGAGGAGATAATTTTATAACCATGAGGAAATCATTTTAAAGATATTTTTAAAATATATTCCCCTTAATTAAAGAAAATTATGAATAAGTGCTTAACAGTAAGTCTATAAATAGCAGTTGCTAATTAATTCCTTTATTTTATCATTAATTAATTTCCTGGATGGTAAGAGAAATTCTGATTCTAGAATATGGATTTTCTTGGATCTCTATTTTAATCACTTGCAAATGACACCTGCCGTTAAAGAGTACAAATTAAATTTTCCAAAATCCAATATTCCCTGCAATCTAATTTTATATCATTTGAATGGGAAAAAACAAACAAACATTCATTTTTATTAAAGAAAACAAAATTTATATGAAATTAAAATTGTTTGATCTGAAAATAAATTTAATGTTTAACTAATTGTAATAATATTATGATTGTTAAAACTTATACTAAATAAAGAGTAGATCTATAAATACAAATATATTTAATATATGATTCCTCAAAAAGTGGACTTACAAATTGGATGAAAGAATTCTCAATTTTTATGAATATTTCAAAAACTATTTGGGGTATACAGACGGTTTTTGGGATTTCTGTAATTTAACTTGTCAACTTTTCCATGCAATAATTTTATAATGTTACAGTTCACTTTTTCCCACCTTCACCTTTAAAAATTCTTAAAAAAACATTAAATTTGTAATAATTATCACCATTTATGTTATATTTATTACTATTTTTTAAATATTAAATTACAATTTAAGTATTAAAATAATAAATATTTATCCTTGCATAAAAATAAGTGGCATATTAATTAAAACTATCTGTAAATAATTAATTAAATATAATTAATTTTATTTTGTTTAAAAAATGCATCTGTATTTATAATCTTTTCTTTTAAAATTTTAATTCTATTATTATGTATTTTGATAATAAATATTTATTTTGGATGAAAAATTAAAAACACATTAATTAAGTGTATTTGTAAAATTGAATAAAAGTTATTAAAAAAACACATCCTAGTCAGCTTCGAAACTTGACCTTCGGCATACGAGACGGTTACCTAGACAACCATGCCAGCGGGATGATCGGGACGGGAGTCAAGTTATCAGTATATAAGCTTTACCAAAAGTTTGAGGACCATTTTCTCGAAATTGGCTGGCCATTGCGTACTAATATTTTCACGAGTGAACATTCTAAATGTATACTATCATTATACTAAATCTCATTCCGATCTCATATTTCAACCCCGTATCCTCCCCTTGTTAGATGGTCTAGAAGCACAAATTCAATGGAGCTGAAAATCTAAATTTCTCTGATTTCTTTGAGAATTGTAACAAATAAGAATTGTATTTTAGTGAAAATAAAATCAATATGTATTTAATTACCTTAAAAAGGGAATTTTTCCCTCTGTATTTACCTAAATCAATATACCACCTGTTTTGAAAGTATGTGAAAAAATAGTTTATTGAAATATTAAGTGACTTTTATTCAGCTCATTTAGTACTAAAACATCTTTTCACGAAAAACGTTCGAAATATGCAAGATTACTTCTATTCATTTGCATGGCCAAATTCAACTTTTTTGCCATTAAATCAAAACTAGTAACTGCCATTTTTATTTGGTAACTATTTAGTAGGTCGTATGCATGTTCACCTGATTTATATTTGGTTCTCCATTTTTGTAATTTATATCGCCGGAAATAATAAAACCCGAAATGGTCGGTGTACTTCAGTGTTTTTCTGAATGCGTTACTACTTTTGATGCAGAAGGCCCCCGTAAGTAATAAAAAGTATCATTTTACTTAACCACTTCAGTTGTACTCTAGTGGAAAAAAAAAAAAAATTAGAGATTGAAAGATTTAAAATGACTAGGATGATTACTGAAACATCGTATGTTAATTAAATAAATTTCTGTTGGCAATTCCGAAGGCAAATATTAATTTTTTTTGTTCCAAAATACAAGGACAAGGAAATGACATTCCTTTGCCATTTCCATATTTAATTTCATTTGATTTGAAACTTTAGAATTAACGAATGTAGAGCTGAAGGCAGCTAATGAGAGCTTTCTAACAAATTCACACATGGTATTATTTATTCATCGCACTAAAAAAAAAAAAAAAAAAATGGAAAATCGCTTTTTAATCCTCAACTTCTAAGGAATTGTAAATATCAAAAGACTTTTGAGTGCAAAAGATATTCTCTATAATGAAATAATATTCGTTTGATATGAATTATCTTTGTATCTTACAGAAGGGGAGTTATGACGAAATGAAAATTTCATTTTTACCATTATTTCTTTTCTTAAGCAGCATGATCCATTTACGAATTCGACTCCCCCCCCCCTTTTTTAAAAAAAATCGTATTCTATTTATAACATCTGGCCGAAAACTATTTTTATCTTGGTGACGTTTAATTAATGTTTCCTTTTGAATTTATTAAGATATAAATACCCCATTTGTCTTTTCCAAAGACAATTTTTGAACTTTCTTTTTCTACTGTGATTTTTTAGATTTTTCTTCCACTAATGTCGGTAATAGTTTTCCATAAAATGTATATTTTTGAATAGATAATATTTTAATTTTTTACTAGCTAGTTTTGATATTTGGTTTCCTCAGTTCTTTTAAAAACAAATTTTTACTTTCTTATGAACGAAGTATTATATATAGAGAAAATATTGTAATAATCAATAAATTCGAACTCGAGATTTTGATGAATCTCCGTGTTTTAGACACGTCACTGAGTCTGAAAAATATATTTTGAAAATGCATCTTTTGCTGTGCCCGTCTGTGAATGTGATAATACAAAAACGCTTTGAGCTAGATAGATAAGATTTGTATATGCTTTGAGATCCACATTTGTATATTTATGTCAGTTTTGAATGAAATCCATTTTGATGAAGCCTGTCTGGCTGTTCGAATACTAATAAACACTGCAAAATTTAAAGAACTAAATGAATGAAATTTAGTACACGAACTTAGCAATTTAAATTATAGATCCGTATCAATTTTATAACCAAATCTTTCAAAGGGTTGACCATTTGTTGTTTTTTTTTGTACACTCTCATGTATGTAAATACGATGGTTCAAAGTACAATTAAGATAAATGAAATTTGATACATAATTCTAGCATCTAAAGGGTACATTCTTAATAAGTTTTTAAATTGAATGTGTCAAAGACTGGATTGTCTATCAGTCTGTATGTTTGCATGCTTGTAAATTTGATAAAATGCAGCGACTTATATAAATGAAAATTGGTATGCGATTCTATTACCAAAGTTGTAACCATGTGTCGAATTTTGATTTCCATGGTGAACAAGAAAGAATTCAAAGTTATATACTCTGTCTGTTTCTTTATGCTACGGAATATTAAATGCTCATGTTTGGAACTCTGAATATAAAAATCTGAACATTCGTGGCATTCCCGCTTTTTCCAAAGTCCAAAATCTTATGCTGGGGTGGGATAATATCTTTATTAGGGAGTATGGGAGAAAATTTTGAGCAGTCCATCCCGACTATACTAATATGGCCATTGGACAGATTACAATGAGCGTATGAAAAGGCAATTGTTAAAAAATGTATAAAAGTTCTGTTCCTTGGAAGTGGGTTTCTGTCAGGCTTTGCAACAAAATATCTGCGTCTGTATGCCGTATTTTAGTTAGCTTCATAAAATAATAAAGAAAAAAGATCAAGCATATATTTTGAAAAATTACCTTTTCCAGTGTTCAAATTTTGTAAATATGTTTCAATTTTCGGCGAAAGTAGTATGTTAATTTCTTTTAATCGTTCTTCAATTTTTTTTTTTTGGTGAAACGTACGGAAAATAGTTGCCCCCCCCCCCTCCAAATTCAAAGAGTTCTAAAACTTAGAAATTCATCAAAATAATTTTGTCGAATTGTTTGATGATTAAAATACTTTCTGTATGGATACTTCATACATGCCAAAGATTTTTGGGGAAAAATAATGACATTTTATGTTAGTTTTTTACACAGTAATAATTGTATTTTTTCTATGAGGAGAGAGTAAGATTTGTTTCTGCTGTTTCCAGCATCTTTTGTCATCTCTTTCGTTTACACTTAGCCTTTCATGTCTGCATTAATGAAGTTGAAAATTTCTTATCCAGCTATGAGCAGGCGGATGTAGGTAGAAATTTTATGTTTGTTAGGCTACACATATATGAAGGACGAAATACAATTACGAAATTGGACACATATGGAATAATACATACGCCGTCTACTACAGAAAAAAAACAACATTATCTATCTATTAGGATAAAAATACCCACTTGAAAATTTGTTCATTCAATGTTGAGTCGAGATCATTGCATTGAATACGACGCCATTTCGGCTTTTATAACAGAATAATTTTTTTTTTCTTTTTTTGTCCGAGTCTACACAAAAAGACTGACAAACTTATTTTGTATTTATTCAACTGTTTGTTTTGTTAAATTTAAAATTAGAGCTTATTAAAACTAAGTGAGAAACGGTAAAAATTTTCTTGCACTGTTTCATGATGGATGAAAACTGAACTAAGTCTCAGACAGTTGAAGAACTAAAACGAATTTTTGTTTCCAATATTTTAAACAATTTGTTTTATTTTTACTTTTTTGTTTTATTCACTAGCTATACTTTATAACTCCTGATTGCCGGTCATAGAATAAAATTTGTGTGAATAGTGTAACTATGTTGCTTATCTCAGACGTTCCAGGTTTAAGCTGCGAAATTCTATTTTTTGCATAATCTGTTTTGAAAAGTATATATTTTTTCTCTTATTGTACGAATTAAATAGATAAAAGTTCGTCATACTTCAGAGCTTTTAGGAGTTACCGATATTATCATTTCCGCATCTTAATAGCTACTGAATTTAATTTAGTCAAAAATTCCTTTATATAGTTTTAAAAAAAATTTAAACTAGGTTGCATAACAACTATGCAGTCAGTTATTATTTTTTTAATATTAAACTGTTTGCAATGGCTTTTATTTTTATTAGAATGTGAAAAAGAAAATTTAAGTTGTTTTATTTTCTTAGATTATACCATTGGCTGAATCTCGTAATTGCTGCATTATTAAGATAAATCGAATTGATTATTGAACAACTTTGGGGGAGGGGAAATATTCGATGACTTTTTTGTATGAGCTGTCTGATTAGTGTTAATACAGCTCTCAAATCTTGCTTTCATTTAAACTATTTTTCCTTTTTGACAAATCACCATTATTTTCCCTAGCAATATTTTTATCGCAGTTTTAGATTGTATTCTTTTATTTTAAAGTGATTTTTTTGACCCTGAAACGAATCCCTTCCCCCCCCCCAAAAGGGGGGGGGAAATAGGGTCTGCTTCCAAAATCTGAAAAGTATGATTTTTTTATTACATTTGTTTTGATTCTTTCTTAATACTTCAAACTTTTTGAATTTTCTTCGGTATTCACTGATGAATGTTGATGTTGCTCTTCATCTTTACTAATCCACTAACTCCAACACACCCAGTTAAGTACAAGCTAGTCCAGTTTATTTAAGTTCGCTTCTTAATCGTTTATTGTATAACATTCATTGCTTATTCAATTCCAGTTCGCCTACGGATTGACTAACGCCAAAACGATGAAGTGTTTTAACATTTCCTGTTTATACGGAATAATTCAAAGAAAATTAGTCAATGATATGCCTTAAGGCTAAATTTTTTCATTTCATTCTTGAAGGAAATTGATGAGTTAAAACTCCTTTTTTTTTCTTCTGAAGAATTTCCTTTCGGTACAGTCAGTAAGCGTAAATATAGACAGTAAATGCTTTTAATTTTCAATAATTTTAAAATGTATAATAACTTTTTCAAAATTTTCTTAAATAGACTTGAATTTTATTATTATTGTTATTATTATTTTTGACGTCGCTTACTTTTTTCTGATTTCATTCTTCCATTTTATTTTAAAGGTGGGGAGGGGTCTTTTCCATGTCGTTTAGTGAATGCATATTGCATGGAATGACATACATTGGAATCGATAGCATTTTAATTGGGTTATATCAAAGAAACTGTTACAAATATGTATTTTAATTCTTTTGCATGAGGAAGGGTGAGATGTTCAAGTTCTTGATTTTACGATTACGTAAATAGCGGAAAGTTCAATTTTATAAAGGTCATTTTCTTTGCTATTGTTTAATTCATGAATAGGCGAGAAATACCCGTTAGGAATCTTGCTGTTCAGTATTCTGTTTTTAAAATAGCTAAACAGTAATGAAATATTTTTAACTTGAAATTTATTTGTTGAAAGTAGTACGAACTTATCCCGGACCCATATTAAATGTGCGACTGCCATTAAAAGCATGCATTTAACTATTATGTAAATGGAAATTTCCGTTATATCGATATTATATTTCGAGTGAAACAATATATTCATTCCCCTGACATTTTCATATTGATGAAAAAAGTAATTGTTTGCCCTTGTGCAATGGTATTACCGGATTATAATTGTAAAAATTCCTTCCCATTTGTTATTTAGACTACTTCTGTGCATTTTTTATTGGTCATAGCTATTTATAATATTGCCTGTCATTCTAAATATCCCCCCCTCCCCAGTTCTGTAAATATATTATTGTTTCCGTTTATCAAATTTACGTATTGAATTTTTGTCACCAATTTTGTATACTTTTTTAAAGCAGCGTTGTTTAAGATACTGACTAAAATCTATGTTTGCTCTCTGAAACAACTTTATGGAGCGAAATAATTTTGTTATTCAATAAAATTTGAACTTTCGGTTCAAGAACTCTAAACTTTCTTGTCCCTCTTATGCTGCTACTTTGTGCAAAGCCTTGTAAAGTCTAGTTCCAGTTTTTAAGACGCGTTTTGTGAAAAAAAAGTATGTTTGCAGTATAACAAATTCTCTAATCAAATCAACGGATATGATGTATTTTTTTAATAATATTGTGTGATATTATTTAGTTCTATTAAAATAATTACATTTCGAAACACTTAAAAGAAGTGAGCATTTAGATTATGAAGTAAATATTAGCAAAATTTTAGCCGCTAAGGTTTTAGGTACATGTACCTAGCTCGTTTCTGGCAGATATTAGTCATTCCGTGGTGCTGTTCTTACTGATAGTGCTCATGATTCTTGGTGTCGTGCATTCATTTTTATCATAACTGAAAATGCATTTGTGATCTAGGAAATTCTAGGGTTGTTAGGGTTTTGAAAAAAGATATGAATTTAACAGAAGTTTGGGAGTATTGTCCCAAACAACATATTACTTTTTATTTGAGCAGATTCACACTTTTGTGTTTGTTACACTGAAAATTAATATATTTTGCAACGCTGCATCTTGGAACGTAGGTAAAGTGAAAGTAATCTAGTTCTTAAATACTTTACTCATTGTAAATATTTAGTTGTTGTTCAAATTTAACATTTTCTTGCTAAAATCCTTCAGTGTTTTTTTTTTAATACTATCTGATGAAGAATACCTAAAAAGTATGAAAAAATTTTGTATCCCTTTCTGAATAGGAATTATAGAAGGAAATACTGTTTGTCCATTTAAATTTGGATTTTGGATTTTTGAACGCAAAATACGGTATGTCATTTAATCAGCCATGATTCGATTTCGATCGTAAATACATTGAAAAAATGGCATTTCTAAGATTTTATTTCGCAAACGCAAAATTTGTACATACCACCTGGTCTAATATTGATTTAAATTGTTAATGATTATTTGAAGCTTCAGAAAATGTGACAATTCTACGTATTTTGTTTTCTTTAGTATTAATTTGTACCTTTGTTCTCTTAATTGTTAATGCATTCGATTAATAAATTATATTAAATTATATATATATATATATATAATATGTAATGATATTTTAACTCTTAATTTCAATTTAATTAATTTTCAAGATTTTATCTTAATTTAGCCCATAGTAACTTTATTCTAAAATATTCTCTTATTTCGTGATCCAATTCCACTGTCTCTACTTAATTCAAGAGAAGCTTTGTTAAATTGTTGAATCAGAATTGTTGAAGTCTAACTTTCCCGCACTCCACGTAAAGAGGCAAAATACCGCTGATGAGGCAAATTCTTTTTTAAAATATCCCTGTGTTTCCCCTGCCTTCTCCGCGCGTGTAACGAAAATCCCTACCGAAATCTCGTAATATATTAGCACTATGAAGAAATGTTTTCCTTATCAAAATCATAGGTTATAAGCCCAGGGATAAAATGTCCAAGAGCTTTTTCCTCATTCCTTTTCTGTGTCGTTCTGTGTGCTCATCGCTTGTACATATGCCTGCTTCTTCAAAATGAAATAAAATGACGTCACGAAATCAAAAGTCTCTTCACTGTCTTCAAAACTGCATCCTGCTTCACATAAAATAATGTTTACACACACACACACGCACACACACACGCACGCACGCACGCACACACACACACATATATATTTCAAGTTTAATATTCCTTGCATTATTATTTTTTGCGTTTACTTGATGGGTGCATTAAGAAGCGTTAATTTAACAAATTTTTAAAATTACGGGACAGAAGTTAACTTGAATATTATTTCCCGTTTCGTAGAAACATTTCTTTAAATTAATCATATACTTGCAACAGTCCTCTGTTTCCAGTTAAGTTGAATAGTGTTCTCCATAATTTATGTTTCCAGCGCTCTGCAAACGATTTTAAAAACAATGCCGGTATAATTTTTTATAGAAACTAAATAACTCTTGGCGTGCTATTTTGCTTTTTCTGTAAGAGAAAAATTTTATCGCTCAATTTAAAGGTCTGGAAACAAAGGCTTTGTTGATATATGTGTTTATGATGCTACAATAACGAGAGGCCTTTCAGTAATTTATTATACTACGCGTGGATCAGTTCACGTCTATGATTTGTCACTGTTATCTTGTGGAAGATAACCAAAAATCACCTTTGTTGGATGAGTCGTGTGTATAATTTCTGTTAACCTTTTTACCTGTATTTATATAGCATAATATAAGTTTTTTTTTTTAAATCGGTGTGGATGTTGAAATTGGTATTTCTAACTTCTTGTAACTCATTTATTATACAAATTGGTAAGAATCTTTAGAAATTTTTCGAACGTGAGTGAATGACACAATTTTCAAAAGTTAAGATAAATACAATTTATTTATTATGGTGTATAAAAATTTTATAAAACATTGACTAGTAATATCATGATAAAATATTGGTTCCTTTAGCTAAAATTATGGATTTAAAATTTTTTTTCTTATTTTGCATATTTATAAGATTGCAATGCATAATTTTGAGTACATTTTAATGTCTGCAAATTATTTAAAAGAAAATTTAATTCTGATTTTCAAAGAAAAAAATGGAAATAATTTTTACAAATATTTTGATTACAAAAACTAAGTAGAATTAAAAATATAATGAATTTATACTTCAAACAACATTGTATAGAAGTATTTAGAAAAATCAGTGCTGTGAGATTTATTATACTTTAAGGTATATTAAATGTCGACGTTCTGATTTTTTGAAGTAATTCTTAGTTTATATCTCAGCGTCAACTGTTAAGCATGTTTTTCACTTTTATGCAAATTTGCTGATTATATATTTCCTTGTCTTTATAAAGTTATAATTTTTTTTAAATATTATCAATCTTAGATATTTTAATTCATTTACATTTAAGTTGATCTGTAAACATTTAATATTTTTCCGACTCTCGGAAGAAAGTGACTTTTGATTTCATGCAGCCAAGTGGTTCTTCTTAGAGGGAGAAAAGTGCGAATCGGAGAACAAGGCACGGAAAAATGCATATTTAGTATGTTTTTAAATTATCAGAAAATGAGCTTAATATTCTTATATGAGAAGAATATTACCCTTATATTCTCATAGAATTCGAATTGAATGAATTTTCAATCATATATATCAAAATATCGGTTATTTTCTTTTAAGAACAATTTTCATATTCAAGGCATATTTAAAATTTTCCATTTAGTGTTTGAGTGTTTTATTTTTATTATAAAATAAATTTTGATCTTCAATAGTTCCTTGCTTTTCTTTACTTGTGTGTAGTATTTCATAGCTTCGCTTATTATTATTATTTTCTGATTTAAAAACATTTTGAAAGAGACATTTGCCTTTAGCTTTATAAATATGCCCATGCAAAAACCGATAGAAAACCCATCAATGTTATATGATTGATTAGGTTCCGATATGAATTTTAGTCAGAAGCTTTCAACTATAAAATGAAAGTTAGTTTTATAACTTGAGAAGTCCGTTTTTCGATTTTTCCTAAAAAGTTCATTAAGCCACCTCTAATTCCGAATTTAAGTCATTAATTCTGAGTTTGAGACCATATATTAATGAAAAAGAAAATGTCTGTGGTCGTTATCAAGAAATTTCCTTTTTTGCTCCTTCTTTGGAAGAGTGCGGTGTCTGTGTGTTTGCAAAATAACTTCTAGAAGACCTTGGATGAGAACCTCCTGTGGGTTTAGTGTTGCATCATATGTTCTCTTTAACAACCTCTTTACTCTAATCTCGTTAATCAATTGGTTGCTCATATTCACAGATATGCCATTTATTATTTAAGATTCAGTGGCAAAATACCACATTGATTTGAGGGAGAAAATTTAATGAGTAAATGCATTTTCTAGTCGAAGAGTCTGCAGTGATTTTGAAATATCCTTGTCCTTTTAGTTAAACAGGTGCGGGAAAATTATGCGACGCCTCTTCTATAGCATTGTTGCAAAGCACCTGGTTGATGTTCAGTGACGTAGCCTTGTTTTCTCGAAAAGGAAAGGGCATAATTGAATTTCGTAAATGCTCGCATTTTCTTTTGTATTTTTTACTTTAGACGTCAATGTTATCTTGCCCGCAGAAATAAAGGTGAAAACTCGAAGTATTTTTCTTATAGAGGAATTTGTGTGGGGTTTCTTTATTTATATAACCGTTTGAAAAGTCTGAATTCTTCTGTTTGATTTTAGGGTGTATGTCTCTGTCTGTAAAACAACTTTCTTTCCTTTTTTTTTTTTTTTTTTTTTTTTTAAGGTTAAAGATTTACCGAAGGGAGTTAAAATTCACTTTTTACGGTAATGTGAAATTATACGTTTCTAGATTTCACTTTAATCGAAATAAATAATATGAAACTTTACATGAGAATCTGATTTAGATTGTATTCAGGGATTTTTTTTTCTATTTTCTAATAATTGTTTTTGGAATTTTTATATTATGAATGCGACAAACAAAATTGCAATTATATTCATATCCTTAACGGAACTACGAAAATTTTCGAAGCCCAGTGGGATTCCTTTAAATGTCACAACTGTAAAATAAACTTCTGAGTTATAATTGCAAAATTTTTTGATACCGTAATTGATATATTAATGATTTATGAAACTTTACATGACACTATTTCATTCGGTTCAAATTCTTTTTTTAAGGTAAATTTAAAAAAAATCATATTAGAAAAAAAAAAAAAATTCGCTTCCTAAGTAGACAAGTTTCGCTTCCTAGGTAAAGCAAAATAAAGTAGAGAATACATTTAAATAATAATATAATAAAAAAGAGCATAATATTATAAAGTAGAATATAATGCAGACTCCATCCTGGAAATTAATTTGCAGGATGGAGTCAATATTGCCTAACCAACAAATTGTCTCATAGAATTCCCTGGTTTAAACACATGGTCAAAAGATTTGGTGGTTATTTAAAAAATGGTACAGATTTTGTACAGAAATATTAACTTATTTCAAAAAAGTGCTGCATATGTATTACCATTTTCACTGTTCAAATTGAATATTCGTTTTATGCGAAGAAAGGAATGTTTCTCTAATGAAATGTTTGGTCTGTATTTTGTAAATTTAAATGCATATTTTCTTGTTTTTCTCTATTACTTACCATTTCATGCTTGTGTGGCTTACTTTGTATGCATCTTTTCTTTTTTTGAAGCTTGTGCCATCCTATTGAAGAAAACATGAAATTAATCCTTTATCCGGTTCCGTTAAATGAAAACAAAAGATTTCTTTAGCCGTTTCGTCACGTTCCAGTAACTTATCATCGTGCCTGATGAAGGTCTTTGTTGTTAAATTTTCACCTTCGTTTTATCGATTACGTAGTTCATTGATCTCAGTTTTTTTTTCTTTTTCTGAATAACTTAATCAGAGCTTGTAGATTCATTTCATTCTACATCCTTAATTGTAATTAACTACACCAGACATATGAAAAACTGTGGTCAGATGAGTTGATGTTCATTTTCACGTCACTTGGCATGTATCGATTTGCCGCTTTGTAGTTTGTGTGATAATCACAATGAATTTTTCAGTGATGGAATTTTAATTGTGCCAAGGAATTGCTAAAGTTGTATATGAAATTTGGTGTCAGATTTTCAGATTTGTTTAATGAAATTTGTTTTATTCTTAAATTTATCCAGAAAAAATGTTAGAAAAGATCTTCTGTTCTTCTAATTAAAGATAAAACTATGAATATATACGTTAGGCTTTAGGACTAAACCTATTTCAGAAAACGAAACGTCTTGAAAGATGTTATGTCAAAAGTATTTTTGGCAATTAGATTTTAGTAATAAAAAATTTAATTATATAAAAAACACTAACGTTCATGGCACAGAAATCTCTGTTATTGCTTAAAATTATTGCTGAATGGCTGTAAATAAATCTCTATATAAACACAAACATTTCGGACTGCTTCATTGAATGTTTTTACAATTGCAACAATAATTTCGCTATTTTTTTTTTTTAATTTTTGCTAATTAATGGAGTTGCAACCGGCGTCCTTGCATGGGGGTAGCGCATCTTCCCCGTGATCTGGGCGTCCCGGGTTCGAATCCCGGTTCGGGAATGATTGTTCTCCATCTGTGTTCTATCTATGAAGTGTGTGAATGTGCCCCCCCCCCCCGTAAAAAGGAGTTGTGCAAGCGAATGTGTGAGTTTCATCTTCATATGAGCTAGAAATCAGACTTCTGCCCTCGGGTGCTCAGGGTCTTTACCCTCAGAAGCTACTGCACCCCCTTTCCGTGGTAACGCGGACACGACATCATCATCAATGGAGTTGCAAAATATTAGAAATGCTCTGTAAAGGGTTCGCCATGTTTTCAAAAATTGCATTCATCCAGATGGAAAAAGATGTGAAGGAAATCAAGAAGTAAATGTTAAATGCAAAGTTTGATTGAGCGAGAAAATAACCATTGTATGATAGGATATTGCTACTTACTATGGGAATCGATGACGGTATCTTTCATAACTTTTATCGCATATAAATGAATTTTGCATTATCTTAAAAGTTAAAAAAAGGAAAACTTTTTCTGTTTAAAAAATTATACAGAAATGAAATTGATATCCCTATTTTTAATAATTAAAAAAATTAATTCAATTTGCAATCAGCAAAAATTTTTCTAATATGATGAAATTCAGCTCATCCATCAAAGCATTGAATAGCGTGTTTACCACTATTAAAATTACGATTTAAAAAAACAAACAAAATATATAGCAAAGTGGAATTTAAAAATTACATTTCATATTGACAGTTTAACAGAAAAAAAAAAAAAAAAAAAACAGTATTCTTGGGGAACAAGTTGGTTGCTAAAGGCGGCTAATATTATTTAAACGGATTTATAAATGATTCCATATTGGATTAGATATGATTCCATAACTTGGAGCAATCCAGTCTAAACTGGTCTTGCTCAGCAATAATTTACACATCATCTTTCTACAATTCGATTCAATCATTCAATTTAAGACGAAGGAAGTAGGTGTGCCTTTTTGCTTTGAATTAATTTTAAATTATTGTAACTCACATTCATTTAAAAAATTTAATATACATTTTCTAAAATTGCAAACAATAAAAATACTGAAAGTGTTTTATTTTTCTTTGCTACTTCCAAAGATTCATAATCTAATCTGGAAGACAGTTATTATTGAAATAAGACGGCAAGAAATCTGGAACGTGGGGTTAAGATATTGTATTGATATCGTAATGTCGCAGGTGGCTGTTGCCGTATTTGTTTTAGAGAGGACTAAAATGTCATTGTTTTCAAGGTTGTTCGATTTTTTTCTCCTCCGTGTCACCTAACGGATTGAATCAACTATTTTTTCATTTGAATTTCCCGTAGCACCAATCCTATCAAAAATAAAAATACTAGTAACTGAAGTATATGCCATATCTTCTTATTTATTGGTAACTATTTTTAGAATTGAGAAAAAAATTGTTATGAACTGCATTGATAGGATATTAACTTATATCCTCTTATTCAGAAAAATTATTATTATTTTAAGTCCTTGTCACAAACAGGTTATAAAGGGAAACTCTTACCAATTCCAGATTTCCTTCTTGAAATTGTGCAAGGGAATTCAAAAAAGTGAATTGTAAATTCTCTCTCTTGCTGATTATTTGTATTATAACAAAATCTCAATTATATATTTTGATTATATTAAAATAATATTGATATTAATAAATCAATATATACTATATATTATCAATATATTATATACTATTTAAGATATCAATATTTATTAATATATTCAAAATTATATATTTTGAATATATTAATGTCAAAAATTATTTACTGTGTTTTCTTAATTACCCTTGAAGTCATGAATTTGTTCCAAAATTTTTCTTACTCATGTAAAATTCTAAAATGATTTATATTGCTTTGTCTAGTATCTTATTTATATCATATTTAAAACATTACAAATTTGTCAAATATTTTTATCTTGCGTTTATTTAGAAACCAAAAGGAAAAATTAATGCTAAATTAATATATTGAAATTTTTTTTTAATAATGATATAAAGGATCTATTTAAGATAATTGTGCAGTATTGATAATCACTTTATTAGATTATAAAATACTCAATTATTTATATAGAAATTTAAAAAATACCAGAGGATAGATTGTTAAATTAGCCATATATATATAATACTTTCAAAATTGTATTTAGGTATTCGAAATTAAAATAGAAGTTTTTGTTTGAAAATGAAAGAATTGTATGATGTGAAATTGCTATAATTCAATAAAGTTAACTTAAGTAGAATTTTTTGACTTTTTTTTTTCATTGTTTGCTCCAGATTTCAGACATTATATAATGAAAGAGAAAGCGTACTCTTAAAAAAAAGTTATGAAATCCGTATTCGTATTAAATCTTTACTTCTCACGACATTTTGCGTGCGCGGACTCAAATGCTGTGAAAACTATGGGCAGTTTTTTTTTTTTCCCCTTCCCCGCTAGCTAGTATGTATTTAGGAGGTTTCTTACGTAAAATGGAACCATTTGGAACAAGAATAAATGCCGGAAACGCATTTGTGGTGAACAATTTTATGGTTTTAAAAATTGTTTATAATCTAATTAAAAAATTTATATCAGCATTTTGAATCGTATGAGAAATTCGTAATTCCATTCTATGACTATAAACAAAATAAATTTTTTTCCTTGAAATTTAGCAAATCAATCTACATTCAATTCATTTTCCTGATAAAGACTGTTCATGATATTGTAGGATATCCAACTTTTATAAGTTTTCGGGTTCTGCAAAATTCCTTGAGCTTTTTATCGTTCTTTGTTGTATTGAAATTGTGCAATCAAAAGCTAGAATAAATCAGGTTTGGTAACGTATTACGTTGAATTCGCCATTGAAATACATTGAATTGTAAGAATAAACTGGTGCGGCAACATTTAAACCAATGTGGAAAACAAATTTAAGTATTTTATTACGCTTATAGTATGAGGAATGTCTGAAGGTCTTGTAATGGATGTACCGAGATGATCAATAAAATAATTTTTTTTAGTTCAAAAAATGATAAATTACATAATTTCTGTAGCTACACTTTACTAACTTCTTTTAGTCTCATTAAAAAAATTATGTACGAGATTGTGGATTATCATAAAAAATAAGGTTAACAAATTTTTCTGAAATATCCGTCTATCGATCGAAAGGCACCGATTTAATACAAGGAATGCAGCAAGCCAGACGAGAAGATAAGGGGGGGGGGGAAAGAAGAAGCATATTTTTTGATGAGGGAAGCCTTAAAATATTTAACATATAAAGCTTCTAAAAATAATAAAATACCAGATGTTAAACAAGAGCGGAATATGAATTTTGAGCAATTTTTTCAACTGTAAAATTTATCAAGGCTTACCTGCATACCATCAAGATATACATTTATTTGAATTAGAATATCTAGCCACAAGACGTGAAACGTGATCTGAAATGAAAAATTTGTGGCCTTGCTTTTACTTTGAAATAATTTCCCCTTCTTTTCATTATAAAAATAGTGAACGCCCTAAAATTCGAAGAAAACTAGATTACTAAAAATGGCTCAAAACATTTATGGTTCATAATTTTTTGTTAAATCTTAATTCTATATTTGTGTTATGTGGGGTTAAAGGAAAATTTTGCTTCTTTGGAAAAACCTGTGACTAATTTTTTTCTTCTTTTTCGGTTATAGTAATAATGATTTGATTAAATCACACCGGTGATTTTATAAAAATCATTAGTTCTTTCTATTCTGCCGAAAATAACTTTCTTCATGATTGAAATGTTTTATGCTAATGGTATGCTAACCTTAATGCTTCGTAAGTCACAATATCTAATAAATACGATGCATGTATTCTACATCTATTAACTATTTAATACAGTACCATTTGTAATTTTCTTACATAATCTCATTTACATTCTCATTAGAACTAATTATTATAGTTTTGAAGTTATCAAATTTGAATGAACATATATTATAGATTTTATATCTGCGATATACATTGGTGCCATTTAAAGAAGAAAATAATTGCAAATGAGGAAGAGTTAAATCAAATGTCTTTTTTTTTTAAAAAATCTGCTCTTTTTAAATCTTGGTTTAAATTTAACCTTGAATCCTCCAGCTACTGTTTTCAAATGATATATATTAAACTCCCTGTTTTATCATTGTTGGAAATTTGTTTCAGTACTATCATAAATTTATTCGTATTATACTAAAATTTCTGACTCTATGATGTCACTTTCAGTTTTTGCTGATGATCATACATTTGTAATAAAACCCCAATCTACTTTTAGTCATAAAAATATTGCAAAATTATATATAGAATATTATAACTCTTGATTTGAGAATAAAAGCTAATACAAATGAATGATGGCTTTAATTTTTATCAAAAAATGATATATTCTACCATGAGATAAGTACACGCATCTAAACGTGTTGCTGGACTCTTAGATATTCCTTTAATGCTTATCTCGAAGCCGCAAAGTTAAATTGAACAGTATTCAGCTAAATTAACCTGTCTGAACAAAGATTTTGAACAAAATCTTTTGAAAGAACAAAAGATTTTGATTTTTGAGTGAGTTATGAGATCGACTTTAATTAACTTTCATTTTCGGATTAACAATTTTAAATAAATTAATTAAATTATGAGTATTCCAAACTTAACAATTTAAGAGAATTTCTATTGTTCCATATTATGTCAATTATATATATGTCTTAAGCAATGATTTCAAAAAAATTAATTTTTGATTACATGAAAAGTGTCTTTCAAATGTTATTAACAAAGTTTCGTCGCTTCTCAACTAATTTCTTCAAAATCTTCCTTTCGGCTTGGCTATACTTCAGAAAAAGTAACATATTTTACATGATCTGGGATCACATCTTTGAAAATTGCTTCAGTTAAGGGAGGGGAGGAGATGAGAAAAAAACATACCGACTTGAATTTCGATGCATATCTATCTGACTTGAGTGCCTTTCAAATTATTTTTATTTTTACTAACATAATAAATTGTATAAGACTCAGTTTCAAGAACTCATAAATTAACATAATTTTTTTCTCCTCATTACCTACAATTACTCCTTATTAAACTTTTTGCCATTGTAACATCGACCTTTTTCTCAATAGTAAAAAGCATTCTTTTCAGTTGTTCACTTCTCTTTAACAAAATAGATTTAGTTTTTACGATAAGCTTCACCTCTGTTTCATCTTTGTATTTCCTTTTAAATCTATGAATTAACGAGGAATGCCTCCTCATAATAATAAACAGTTTTTTTAGATCTTAAATATATGATCTTAAAAATAACCTAAATTCAAATTATTTATGATGACGAAGTTACTGCATTTCCGAAATCAAACGAAATACCGTCATCTTTACATCCATTAAAAAGAAATTAACATGCTTAACTTATTTGTAGATTAGTAACTATTTTGTATTACTTCAAACTAAAATTCAAATCTATGAACTAAAATTCAAATCCATCATATGTTTGAAATAAAAAAAAAAATTCTACTTGATTATTTCAATAGCTGCTGTTACTTTCAGCTTAAATAGAAGCATTCTGTTTGAGTTGTATAGTTTTAATAAAGGGTGTGAGCTGTTGAAAAGACCGTTGGTGAACGGAAGACCTCTTTGCCACATGCAGAAGCTTTACTTTTTCAAAGCGTTGGACGTTGAGACTTAAGACCTTTAAAGTTCGCGTGTGGGAGATAACTACCTGAAGACTTGTTCGCCTACACTCTCACACATCATTGAGCAACACTTCTATGAAATGTTGCCTCGGGCCATTAAAAAAAAAGAAGAAAAGAAATCTGTTGTAGTTCTGAGTTGTTTGCGTCGTAGACATGTCTAATACTTGGAAAATAACAAGTGTGTTTCTGTTCAGTCACGTGAACATATTTCCTTTGATATACTGCATATTTGGCATTGAAATTTCATTAATTAGATTAGCGAGCATTCCTTTGTCCACTTATTTTCGATTATAAAGAAAAATCCCGTTGCATTTTATCATCATGATTTCTTTATACTATCGATGGTTTAGCAAAAGTGCACTTTCATTATTTTACCTCGAAATTAAGGTTTCTTATAAAGATCAATGCATGTTATGTGGAAAAGAGCAGCTTGATCATTAAGAACCTATGGGGCTGCAACGATGAAAGAACTGTGGAGGGATATATGTCCTGGTCATTAGATTTAGGGGCGCATATAGTCGGATTTTTGTAACTTTTTAAAGCCAAAAATGACGTGTGGGCTTTAAAAGAAGGGGGAAAAAATGCCCCAGGCACCATTTACTCATTTTTTAAGTCACAGATGGTAGCCTCTCTACGCCCCTGCTAAGGTCACTAATCTCAATAGTATCTTTAAGTTATAATTAATGTTGAAACATCCGTATTAAATGCAACCATAAACACTTCATCTATATTCGCTTAACGTATTTCATACTTTGGTAAATGTGAAAAAGGGAAAGGGTTTGCAAATTTTAACTCTGCTACGATGTGTCATCTGTCAGCCAACTCAAAGTAGCGTGCATGGGACGTGTTTGGGCGTTGCGGTTATGTGCTAGTTCCAGGTGGGCAATCCGCTTTTAAAAGTCAAAGAAATCACTTGAAAGAATAGATCTAAATCCAGATTAAAGAACTTTAAAAAACTAGATCCTCCTCCTTAAAAAAAAAACTAGATTCCTCGTGTAAATCGAAGAATATAGAGTATTTTAGAACTCATCAATTTTTATTTATTATTTTTGCATGGCTTTCTTTCACTCAGGAATCACGTATAACTAAATTAGTCGTGCTTAAAGGAATGTGACTTTGGGTTGTATTGTCAAGTCTCCGCGATTATTACCACAAATGCAACACAGAATTAGTCATGACTCGTTTAAATATGAATGACAACCATTTATATATATAATTGCCAGTTAATTTTTCATGACTGGTTATTTGTGAGCTGGTATGAAGCATTGAATATGACATGATCATTGCTGATCAAAGCTTTGTTTACTGTTGGGCTGTAAAAATGTTTTATTTTCATTAAATGTAAAATACTGGCGAACAATGTAATCTTATGTAACTTGAGTGATTCTCATTAACGGCCGCTAATCATACTTACTTCTGAGACTTAACGCTTTATTTTGAGAATATGAAATTGGTACTGACAAAGGGGAAAGCAGTAAGTGGGAAATTAAGTTTGGGATGAGATTTAGTGTAATGGATACGTTTATAATGTTCATTCTTGTAAATATTAAAGCGCAATAGCCAGCCAGTTTCCAGAAAATGGTCCTCAGACTTTTATCATAACGTATATACTAATAAAGTGTCACTGTTGCCAAGACCCGAATATTATAGTGGATATAGCATTCACGAGACCCGAGTTCTGTCCTGTATTAGTATTTTTTTTATTTTTTTTAATTATATCAGATTAATTTAACAATTTTAATTAATATGGTTTTTATTTTTTATGCAAAAATAAATATTAATTCTTCAATTCTTTGATTATAATGTGAGATACAGATAGAGCACCCTAATAACAAAGGTTCTTAAAACATTGTGTGATATTTGATCATATAAGCCATTACAAAAAGAAAAATCTCATGTAATGCCTTAAATATAATAAACCGTTGGCATATTGAAAACTCGGTTTAATGCGAAGAACGTTGTCATTTTGCAAATTATTACACGATTTATTTCAATGTCGATGTTTACAAAAGCATGAATTTTTCTATGACATTTAATATCAAAATCATTTATATTTACATCCACTTTGCGTTATTAAAAGGTGAAAGGTATGCTATAAATTTGATTGTACATATATTCAAATATGCAAAAATTCATTTACTGCCACTGATAATGACATTTTCAGATGAATTATGTAATATTGGATGTGGACTAATGACACATCAGAAATAAGAGCTTCAAACTATTAGTGCTTTTAGAAACTGTTGAAAATCTTACAGCGTGGACATGGCATAGCATGTCATTGTTAGTGGCATTAACTTTGTTTTAAATTCAATTTTACTTTGAAGGAGGAATTTCGATCTATCTTATTCCCGAATTGTTTTGAGAATTCTTCATTTCTTCGTGAAGCCTCACTTCTGCTGTCAATCGAAGCTACGCAACTATACTCTGAAACTAGATCTTGACGACGATACATACATTGCCGCATTCGTGCATGACATCTGCTTCCGTTCCGTAGCTTATTCTTGTCTTGCATTGTTTAAAAAAATAATATACAGAAACTTATCTCTTCCGTGGAGTGGTAGCAGAGCGCGATTTATTATAGCTCGTATTTTCCTCATTGCCGCTGATACTGGTTCTGAAATACTTCCGTGTCATTTTCACTTTTAGACCCGCAAATCAAAGGGCTCTTTGATAAGAAGAAAGTTTCTGTATTCTCTGGCTGATTTTATAATCTTATAGTAGCCCTCATCCAAGAATGCGCTTAAGGTAACCGACTAGGTTCGGAGGAGAAAAAAAAAACAAAAACAAGCAAATATATTTTAATGTTTATATGATGTTTTTTTATTAATATAAGAATAAAGGGATGAATAAAAGTGAAATAATTTAAATATATGTGTAACTTTTGAAGGAAAAGCATATTTTGATGTAAATTTTAGCATTTATTTACAAAAACTAGGATTGTTCTAGATAAAAACTTGTTATACTTTCATTTTTCTTTGTAACATTTATATGCGTAACATATCTTAGATTGTAATTAACTATTTTCTAAGAATAATATTCAAAAATAAAATATTTGTGTGTAATATATGAAATTATCTACGAAAATTTTTCAACAATATTTAGTTTAAACAACAATAAATCCATTTCTAAAGCATTAAGCATCAAATCTATAGTTCATTATTTCTGCATAACACAACGAGCACTAATTATAAACTTCATTAAGATAAATTGATTTTTTCCTTCTTTTTTTGAGATATGACGATACTCGTACAGTAGAATTGTGGGGAGGGAAAAAAAAACTTTTTTCAGAAAAAGCATTTGAAATTTTTAAATGCTTATCGATAAGCATCACTTACATGTCAATAGTTTGCAATAACTTGTTTTGCAATTGACATACAGACAAAATAAAGATATCACTGGAAACAGAAACTTACATATTTTTTAAAACTGCAAAAAAAAAAAAAAAAAAAAAAAAAAAGCCAATTTTTATCTAAATTTATGTCTTCAACCTATTCATATATCTTAAAGTCTTTCAGTTGGTTTACGCACAGTTGGTCTGTTTATTCACTTTTCATTAACCTGAGTAATGTTTTAACTATTAGTCATGAAATCGATGCTTTTTAATACAACACTTTTGTATGTGTGACTAATGGGGGGAAAAACTAACAATGCATTGAAGTTTTCTTAATATGTGGTCGTATAAAAGGAAATTTTTTTTACTTAGATCAGAGTATTCCCCCCCCCCCTCTCACGACCCCATTTTTACAGGAAAACAAATTTGACAAAAAATAAATTCCACATATCATTACTCATAGAGCAGCTCTATGTCATTACTTAATGATGAATGTAAAAAAAAAAAAAACACATCTAACTAAAGATATTGAATAATTTGATTCTTTTGAATCGATATAATTTTCAAAACTTTTCTTTTCTTTTATATTTTAAAAGAATCAGAAGGAGGATGTGGGGAATTACTATAAAAGTGTTCTTCCATTAGGTGCTGTTCGATTTTTTCCGGTGTCATAGCCCGTAATTAAAGGGGTCTAATCTCAATTCCGGAATTATACTTTCGTTACACTTTAAAATATTTCTGAAATATGAAAGGAAACACAAATTATAATTAAATATTTAAAGTGCTTTGTTTCCGCAATGTATTTTTCAGGGATTTATATGATCCTGTGGAATTTCAGATATTAATCAAAAAAATTTTAATAAATATTTTATGGCGCATTACAAGATTTTAAAAAAAGTCAAAATTTAAAATAGAACGTAAAAGTAAATTGTTTTCCTGAAAGTGAACTACAGAGAAGCGTTGATAAAATAGGATTAAATAAAGTTTTCAAGTTTTTTTTTTTTTTTTTTTTTTTTTTTTTGTCTGACGAAAACATTTAGTATAGAAAGATTTGTAAAGGAATCTTTTTAAAATTAAAAATATAAAATAAATAATAAAAGTTTTCCCCCATTTCTGATTTAAAAAAATAAGCTTTAAAATATTGGTTTCTCCATGAAATGTTTTGGATTTTTTTTTTTTTTTGGCAATTTTTGTTTATTCTATGCATAAGCTAATACAACTTTGATAAAAAATTTAATAAAATTAATAAGAATTAGCTAATTTTGCTTTGCAACGAATTTTCCTCTGGTTTTTGTTAAATTGTAAAATTATTCTTTCTTGATGCAGAATTTTTTTTTATTCATTACTTAGATTCCTAGTGAAAATTAACATAAATCATTTTATAAGACCATTTTTTTAAAAAATTGCTTTTATTATATTGTTAGTTTTTTCTTTCATGATCAAATATTTATAAAACGGTGTTGTAAATTTTAATACGAGGTAATGAGTTTTATGTCTTTTTGCTTATGAGAAGAATTTAGGCAATCAATACCTTTACACAGGTTATATATATGTACTAATAATATAGATAAATGCGTGTATTGATGTTCTACAGGCCAGTCTATTTAATCTAGAACTACCTAACTTGGTACATATAACGCTAGAATCAGGCCAAAGATATATCTTATAACTATTAATCACCAATGTCATGTATTTAATATGTTAGTACCAGTTTTATTTACTATACAACAAAGCACACAATTTCATGTACGAAAATAAAAATCTGAGCGCTCGTTACGTTCACAGTTGAAAGTCCACAATTTTTTACAGGATGGAAGGGAGGAGAATAAAAGTTTTATTAGAGAATATGCGAAAACATTTCAGAGAGGCCACATTCTTTCAAGTTTTAGAGGATTCTCAAGTAAATTCAGTTAATATATTTCAGTTGCTGAAAGCATGCTATTCATTTTATATTTCTATATTTATTTCATTTCATATACTTTTGTATTTCTAGCAATTTTCATTAACTGTTGAATTTGTTTACATTATGCCCTCATTACATTAAAAAACACTTTTAAAGCCTGCATTAATTAAAATTAAATTCCGTCTTAATCAAGTCGAAGGCATCAAAAGGAAAGGATTTAGGATTTTTGTTAATTCATAAAATTCACTTTTATGATAATTGTGATAAAAGTCGCGCTACAAGTATTTTTAAAAAATCTGAATTTGTTTTTATTATCTTATCATGAGAGATTGTAAACGCTTATTTTCTTTGTTAGCTTCATTTGATTACCAATTTTTATTTTCTAATTGCTTGCAGAATTAATTAAAAGATCATTTTCAAGGCAATTGAATTTTATTTTGTGCTAATTTAAGTTAAAGCATCAGAAGCAAATCTTTTAAGCCCAACCACGATTATTTGTGCTAAAGTGCATTGTAGCGAGTGAAGCGTGCTTGATTTGAGCATCAAACCTGAAAGGATTGCACAGTAATCCAACTGAGGATTGGCGAATAAGAGGCAACCTCCATCCCACCCTATTTTGAATGCATTTTAAAAATGCTCTTTTAGTTTACTTTGCAACAATGTATTCCTTTGTTATAATGAAATACAAATCCTTTTCCTTGTTGTTATAATTATTTTTTCCTGATTTTTCTTTCATTATTGATGTTTAAGGTATGGAAATTCGTTTTATTTTTGTTGTTGAATAGGTTTCTATTTAAAATATGCTTTTAATTAAATTTTTGAATAAGTAGGCAATGATAATTTTTTTTAAACACTTTTGCTCCTACCTGTTAAAAAATTGGGTAGCTATCCGCCTTTAATGACCAGCTGATACGCCGATATTAAGGATTAACAATAATTCAATTAAATATTTTGTATAAACTAATCGCATTTGATGATCAATGTGTTCGTCCAAATTATTGATGTTTTAAGCTGTTGAAATTTTTTTTAATATGGAATGTATATTTTAAAATTTCATCGTATGATGTGATAAGACTTAAAAACATGAATTTAATTAAATCATTTTACTGCAAATTAAACAATGCGGCTGAGTGTTTTGATGAATGAATGTGAATTTCATCATAATATTTAAATTCAATGTTTAATTTGAGTAATAAATGGAAAATATTATCAAAATTAAAGAGAAAATTATGCTGTGTTAAAATTGATATCATTAAAAAAGTAATTTTTTTGAATGTTAAAATATTATGGAAACTATTTTTGTAAAAAAATTGTTTTGGGAATATGGTAGGGTTAGATATATGAACAGCAATTTTCATCTCTCTCTCTATTTGGGTCAGAGCTGTCTTATTTGTTTATTAGCTATCGGCCTGCTTATTCGAGTGCATGCAAACACGATAACTCAACAATACAGAATGCCATATCGTTGAATTTTAGTTAGAAATTTTTGCTCCAAAGGTCTGGATCTGTATTAAATTTTGGACAAAATCTGTCAAAGAATAGACTTATCTATTTGTTTGTTTATGTATGTGTTACGGCCAAAGCCCGAAGTTCGGCCAGTTAGCTAAGTGGCTGGCCAATTCGCGTTTTGGCCAAGAGGTGTGACCAAAGTCCGGAGTACTTGCAATTACTATTGTATATTCTACTTTGGCTGGCCATTTCGCGAAGTGGCTGGGAATCCTTGGCCAAAGCCCGATGTGATAATGGTAGATGTAATTGCAATACCTGGTGCGGAATCTGTAAATGTTGAAAGAATCAATGCTGTACGAACAAATGTCTGTAAATGTAGGAAGAATGCAATTATGTAATTCGATTATGCCATGGAAGTTCGACATGTTGTAATAAATGATGCTTAACACTATCGTAATTGTTTTCATCATTTGAAATTAGTAAAATTCAGAATACTTAAAAATAAGTAAAATGTACTCATTCTTGAGGACTTCATGTTATTATAATAGCTCCTAGTACAATAGACTTAAATTTAAGAAATGCGTGTACTCACTTTTTAAATACGTACAGGGACTCAAATATGAGTATATGTTTTTTCAAATCTGCAGAAATTATGCAAACCTAAATTTGCAAAAAGAAATCTCGACTGACATGATTGGACCCAAATGGATTCGAACACAGACCGTTCGATCTGCAGCCCAATGCGCTGCCAACTAGGCTAACTCGCACAAGAGCGGTGTATTCCAAAAAATGTTTTAAGGCTGATCTTAAATCTTTTTCTACCCCATAGACCTAATGCTAAATTTTCCAGATTACATTATTTTCCGAAATATCGATTCATAAAATACGAACTTTTTTTACAAGGGAAAAAATAATATTAAGAGTAAATAAAAATATATATAATGGCATTTATGTATAAAATATATAAATAAGGACCTGTTGTAGGTAAAATTCGGCAGATGGCACCAACAAAGAAATGTCTTTAAATAATACTAGCCGCCTTTGGCGACCAGCCGGTTCGCCAGTATTACCGCTCGCTACATTTTTCAATTAAATATTTTAAGTAACTGGTCTCTTAAAGGATTCTCAAACAAAACATTTTTAATCTTCAAATTTTGATAGCCATACCAAACTTATACTGTTTAGATCATTTCATTCAATTTACTATATATATTTTGCTAATTTGTTATCATTACTTTTACAATTTATTATATATATTTTGCTAATTTGTT
>JAPMOR010125871.1:128566-145645 GCA_026543865.1 Argiope aurantia
TGTCATTACTTTTACAATTTACTATATATATTTTGCTAATTTGTTGTTGGCAAAACTTCAACTTTAATTTAAATTGTAAATGATGAAATTGCAATTAATATTAAGATATTTTTAATAAAACCAAATTTTTAATTTTATTTATCATCTTTATTGTTATTTATTAATTATTATTGAATGTGAGTATTGCAAACAGAATCGCTCGGTATTTAAGTCTTATGTTAACTACAAAATATTTTTCATCATTTATGTAATATCTCAAACAATAATTCAACAAAAATTTCTGAGATTCAGCATAAAATTCAGTGTTTAGTTTTGCTTTCAAAAGGATTGAAATGAAATCAATAATAATATTTTGTTCCGGCCTATAAATATATTTCAAAAATTATGAAGTCTAAATTTAATGCAGTAAGGTATCATATTCTGAGAAATATTCTGGACACACCAAATTTTAAATAAATGAATGAATGTTTCTATTTTCCACGATCAACTACGACTTATTTATGAAGTTTTAAATGTTAAAAATTTAGAAAAACTCAAGATTTTCATAATCTTAGGCCAATTAATCTTGAGAAACCTGCGCGCTGATTGGCGTATTTTCTTTGAAGCGATCGATGGAAAATCTAAAATTATCCTTTTCTTATTGAATAGTGATATTCAGATTTTCATAAATCAGTCAGTTTAAGTGATTGGAAATTAACTCTTAAAAGTCAGTGATTTAGTTGATTGGAAATTAATTCTATGACCACCATAAAATCTGTGCTTTCTCTTGTGGTGTATGCATTCTCCTTAATATCCGCTCGAATAAAACATCACATACAAAAGTACTACATAGAACAAACACATCAAAAGTAAACATAACATTTCAATAGTTGCCAAAAACAAAAGAGATAAAAACCCAATTAATAAGCAGACGATATTTAGAAAAGTACAGATATTTAGACTGGAGAATGAAATTATCTGAAATTAAAAACACGCGCAGACGATATTTACAAAAGTAAAAATATTCAAACTTGAAAAGGAAAATATATGAGTTATTCCATCAATAAATGCCATAAGTTTGTTTATATCTTCTTTATTTTATGAGTCATTAAATATTAAAATGGGTCCGGGACTAAATAAACACCCTGTATAGAGAATGTAAAAGATCATAAATAATTTTTCTTGAATTTATTTTTTAGAAAAAATAGTATTTCATATTTGTTTCATTTCCTACAGACACGTGCCGAAAATTATATTTTTGCAGATTTCATTTCCAAAAAGATTTAATTTATTTTTAATTGGGGCTTTAATCAATGTGATGGCAACACTTTGAAAAAAGCTAATTTTTTCCATGAATGCGAAACGTGCTTAATCTTAATTTTTATTTTTTACGAAAAAAATTATTGAAAAACATAGTTAAAATATTTATTTAAAAATTCATTAAAAATAGAAATTTAATTTTAAGATTAAAACATTAATATCATTTAAAAGATAAATTTTTGATCTTTAAATTCATGTAAAAATCTTTTTTGTGCGGTAATATTTTCGGAAGTTATAGCAGAAATTCGTCAAAGTTTCGCTTAATTTTTAAATCAATAAAATTCTAGTTAAAAATTCGAAAAAATAACCCCCAGGTGCACATTCCCGGCCTCCAAGGTATACACGTGCCAAATTTAGTAGCTGTAGGTTGAATGGTCTGGCCTGTAGAGCGCCAACACACACGCACACACATTGAGCTTTATTATAAGTATAGATAGATATAGATTAACAACAAAACTATTTTTCCTTCATATTTATTTTTATTAGCCCTTATATTTGCTATTTGCCTTCGCAAAAAATTTCATATTTTTTTGTAGCGATATTTCGGGAAACAATATGATCTAGGATCTTGAACTTCTATTATTTAGGTCTATGGAGCAGAAAAAGACTAAGGATCACCCTTAAAGGTAGTTGACAAATTGAGTACTCAATTTGCCTTTGTATTCATACACGATAAACAACGCATTTGCTCAAATAATTCGTCATTTTGAAGGGCGCAAATCTAATCTTCTTCACGCTATTACGTTGTTACAGCATATACGTTCACTGAATAATTTTTATTATGGCTTTAATATGAGAACAGAATAACACGAGATCATATTTTTATATATTACAAGCTTATTTTTAACTCAGAGGTGTCACTTATATTTAAGCTCGTTTCTGAGACAATTGTACTTAAAAAAAAAAAAAAAAAACAGTGCACAGAAGTACTTATTTTTAAATTCTTCATTTTTAACAGTGTGTAAAACAATATGCTCTTGATTTCTTTCTTCCTACTTAGGCCGATAGTCCCAAGTCATTTCGCGAATTAGTCGGCCAGTTCGCGAACTGGCTGATTTCGGGCTTTGGCCGTAACATATGCAAACACAATAATTCAAATCAATATCAGTCTGGCGAATGAAACCTAGTATGTGATCTTTACTCCATAATTATAAATCTAAATAAAATTTTGGATCCGGTCAAGCAAAAAGAAGAGGTGCAAAATTGATACTCGATTCTGTTCATTATACACTACGAAACTAAGCACAAAACACGCCATATTGTTCAAATGTGCTAAAAAAAATCTCCCAGTTAAAAATATTGTAGTCTTAATTCCGAATGCATAATCAAATAGTGAAAAGTCTTGTTTTGCCTTTTGCTACCAGTTTCTTGTTTAAATTTTTTTTCTTTAGAGGTAGTATCTTCATTCGGAACTTTAAAAGGAAAATGAACTTAATCATTTAATTTTATGCGCAGTTAAGCAGAAGAAAAGTTGTGTTATTGATTATTCTACTAATGATATGGGTGCATCATTTTCATCTTTACCTATTTGGAACCAGTAATTAACATTTTAAAATAAATCAAACAGAACTTATTTGGTACGAAAATCTCTTTCACCGGCCGTTAACTTTAACAATTTAGGTCACGTGTGTGTACTAGCTTCGATAATATGTTGCCCTTTTGTTTCCTCAGGTCAGCATTCTGGCAGAGAGAAAGAGAAAATAACATTACTGCAGACTTATTCCCGAATTTAACATTGTTGTGTATAAAGTACTTCCCTATTTTCGTGCATTTTCTTCCCTGTTTTTCATTCTTTTTTCTCTTTCAGTATTAAATTGATGTGATGTGCATCGCATCATCGTATTCGTACAGTTTATTTCTAAGAAAATATGCTTTTGAATAACATTATTTCCTTTAAGGTATCGAATACTCAGATTTTGCTTCCTTTTTTTATATATATATACTGGCCATATGATAAACATCAGTTATTGTTATATATTTCTTTACAGTTGTATTTTAATCATATCTATTTCTATGAAAT
Source organism: Argiope aurantia (assembly GCA_026543865.1). Lineage (NCBI taxonomy): Eukaryota > Metazoa > Arthropoda > Arachnida > Araneae > Araneidae > Argiope > Argiope aurantia. The sequence continues at coordinate 131,886 of JAPMOR010125871.1, forward strand.
CTAATCAGTGTCAAAATCATTCTTTTAAAATAGATGAATTAGATGAAAGTAATAATCTCATAGAACAAATTTTAAAATCTCATTATAAAGAAAGTTTTATTCAGCTGCTAAAAATTGGCGTTGAATTGAAAGTATGTTACAGTTATGAGCGATATAGCATTATTTACTTCCACATATCAATATTATATACGCTGATGTTTTTCAACAATTGATTATTTTTATTGTGCTTTTCCCAATGGAACTTTTTGTTCAACTTTTGATACAAATTCATTTTTCCCCTGGAAAATTGATAAAGAATTTGTTAACTAAATTCAAAGTAAAGCATACTAAAATATTTTAACATTTACTTATTAACTTGCTTAAATTTGATTTAGAAAAGGCTTGGATAATGGGGTGCAAATATTAGTGAGGAAAAATTTTGACGTATAATTAAGAGCTGTCTTTTTCCTCATTTTTTATTATTTTATTATTATTATTATTATTTCGTTGAAGCATTTCAATATAAATGCCATGTGCTATGCGTTTCACAGACTCATTGAAAATGTTTTTCATTCATTGTTTGCTGTCTTCAAAATGTTTCTAACAAGATTTTATTTTTTAAAGAGGCTGAATAAGTGAAAAGGAATTGAACAAATATAGGGGAGAGTAATGCGTTTGACCGATTTTTAATATTAATTTTTTTATTGGCTTCATATGCAAGTTCACGATTCTGTTTTTTCCAATTTTGGGACCATTATTTTATTTTAGGGCCTTACAGGCTAGTGTTTTTAATATTATCAGTAATAATCTTTAATTTTGGTTTTTCTTTACTTTTTTCTTTTCTTTGTTGAATCTCGGGACGGTTTCACATTTTCAGGGGATATCCTGAGGAGGTCAGTGATATATTTGGATTGATAATTAGAATTTGTATTGATGAACCTACAATGGCTGAACACATGCATAGAATATGGGCATGTTAGTTACAGGTGAAGGTAGAAACTAGTTAGTTAGTACAAATATTCTTTTAAAGAGAACAAAACTGATTATATTGAACTCATCCACGATTTTATTTGGAGTCAGATTTAGTAATGCCATTTAGCCCATATCGTATATGGTATGGCTTCTATCACTGCCTGTTTGTAATACATTTTGAATAGACCTTTTGAATATTCATGTCTTTTGAATGCATTCAATGATTGTTGTTAAAATAAAATATGATATTCATGTCATTTTATTTGTTATCTCAATAACAAGAATAATTACATGAGTTTCGTAGTTGTAAAGAGTAACATAGCAGATTTTCAGGTTTTGATCAGTTATGATCGACAAAATACTGAAATTACTGGAATGTGAAATAAATTAAAGAAAAAAGAAAAATAATGTCATAAGAAAAGAGTCATAGCCGAAAAATAATCCAAAGATCAAATTTTAGATTAAATTATATTTAATGCTCAGAAATGTTTTAATTAATCTCCGTTCAAGGGTAAAATTTCCAATCGATAAAGAAATGAAATTCTTTAAATTAGCAACAAGTTAAATAATTAGTAATTAATTTTTGTTCTAAACACAAAAACCAAATTTTATTGGCTATTGTCATTATAGGCAGTAGTAGTCAAAGGTATAACGTTCTCCCTTATGTTCACCTCGGGCATGTTTATAGTTTTCCCTAATGTAATTTGGCAAAACTAATTATTAGAAGACTTCCTTTAAGTAATTTTAATTATTCATTTAATTCACTGGTTCGCTACATTTTAAAACTAAATTTTATAGCTAGTAGCTGTATCTAAGAATATACCAAGAAGTCGAGATGAAAATATTTTATTTCCCCCCTGAGTTTAATTCATATTGTTTGTTGTATGCAGTTAATATATGTAAGAATACAACTTCCAATTTTACTACATTAAAATTATTATATCTTTTTACGATTTTTCTTGTTAATTTTCTACGATTTTTTTCTTACGATTTTCATTCGATTTCTTATATTCTTTAAAAATAAAATATCATTCTCGTTATAATATGCTAATATAATTTTTAATATGTTTTTTTTTTTTTTTCGAAAAATGCTACCTTTTCTATTAAAGTTTGATGCAAAAATGCAAAGTATAAATATTTTACTTAAATACAATTAATTTTTTGTGTAATGTGTCATTGTAACATCATTTATATACCATCAGCTTTAATGCACATGATACAAATAATATGCGTAAAATCGTAATCTCTTTCATCATTTTTAAAATTTGATAATTTTCTCCGTCTTTAAAAATGAAATTGAATTTTCGTTGTGATACCGATCATGTTAATGGGATCTTGACATTTTTCTGAAACGAACAAATTTAACATTTATTTTATTTTTTAATCGATCTTGCTAATATACTACAAAATTATAATAACGTTGATTTTAATGGAGAGAGATTACAATCTTCCAATTTTCTTTTTATTGGAACGTGTGATTAATTATTTTTGTTTTACTTTTATCAGTTTTTCTTTTAAATGGGTGTGAATTAAAATTTGTATTTAATTTTGTTTTACTGTGTAAGCAAGCTAGAGATGAAGGTATTTGAAAAATATGGACGCCGCTATTAAATGTTCTAGTATTGACATATCTATTCGCTTCAAAACATACAATAATTGAAATGTAAACATCATTTATTAGTTGAAATTACCATAGATATTCGTTTAGAATTTGTCGATTGGATCTTGATTTACATTAACCTACACAAAATATTTCTTTTTTGGAAACTGACTTTATTTCTAATTCATCTCTGAATATTTATTTGTACTAGCGGAAGAATTACGCGAGCAGATTTGTAAGTGCATGGATTTTTGGTCGGCCCAACTATTATAATCACTTATAGGGCAATCTCGTATTACCTTTATTCTTTTATATGTTTCAGACTATGCTCAACGGTTGGGAAACATGATCAGTGATCCAGAAATAAGTTTTCATAGCAGCCATTGTTGGTACTCGTGTATTTCTAACAATGGTCATCTATAACCTAGTGTTCGGATTTGGCACAGTTTTTATAAAGGAAATGTTTCCCATTTGACTCTGAAATAAGGGTACATATATTTGTACTAATGCACTCATTTCCTTATGTTTTTGAAAAATCGATCAATGCCAGTTTCTGTCTTTATTAGTGTTCCTGAATTTCCGCAAATCGGGATGAGTGCGTTGTTGTATCTGTTCTTAAAGTCGTCCTTTAAAAAAAATTAATCTTGATTGATAACTTATTCACTTGATTCTTTTTAATTTTGTTTTATTTTATTGCCTTTCCCTTTCTACCATCATTTCGGAACTGTTTAATAAAAGAAGTGTCAACATTTTTCTTTAAAAAAATTCTTCTAAAAGTAAGTAAGAGTTTGAAAAGTTGATTATGGAGTTTTAATGTACCCAAAAGTTAGTTATTATAATGAATTTATTTATCGATTAAAATATAGAACAGCTCAATGAAAATATATCGAATTATTTGCCATTCTTTTTTAGAAATAATGAAAATATCCCCGTAGACACTTGAGCTTAAGAGATTTCACTATTTGAATTAATAAAATTATAATATACTAGATAAGCATAATAAATTGCGATATGAATTAAATAAAATTGCAATATTGCACTTGTAAGTGCTTTATAAAAAAAATAAAGCCCCCCTTTTTTTTAATTTTAGAATTGTGTGCGCGCGTATTATAATTTTTTATATAGCTTCGGTTGTTGCTTTGATTGCAGTGCATCTAATTTTGATAGCATTTGAATAGACCTTTCCGTTCTTGACCTCATACCTGACCTTGAAGTAAAAATTTTCAAACAATAATTTGAAAAGTGACCCTAACAATATGACATTAAGAAGACCCTTATCGGACGCTAGATTTTTATACATAACATAGCTAGAAAAGATTGTTGTCACCTAAGAGATGACTTGCGTCTTTTAAGGCTTAAATGCGTTCTTTGTGTACGCGTTATTGTTGCTACACCGTTTAAAATTTTAAAACAATATTAACAAAACAAACATAAAACTTTATCATGCTATGAAGTTTCGGACTATATCTAAATTTTCTTTAACTTATTAAAAATTTGAGAAATTAGCCCTTGCAAGTGTTATTTAATTAAATCATGTAAATATCGTTTTCTCTCTCGCGCGCACGCTTAATATAATATTACCTTAATGTAATAGTTTTTATTTTATTATTATGTGCTTTTCTGAAAGGTCATGCATTAGGGGGGAGGATACAAAAATGAATGAACTTAATCTAGAGACCAAAGCAGTATTATGTCAAAGTAAGGAAATGAAACAAAATATGCAATTGCTCACGTATTGAAAATAAAATGTAGAAACAAAAGAACCTCGCCTCCACGCAATGACCGAAGACATGCGACGCATTCATTTGTTTCTCGGAATTCCTCGAGAGAAAGTAGAATGTCCTTTAAATGAGAGTTGACTGTTAAAATGGAATTAATTCTGAGCGTATTCTCCTGAACCTTGCCAACGCAACTAAGTTAATTGATCGTAGAGATTGTCTTGGAGATTTTTGTCTTTCTCACATCCGCTTCGGAAGGTTAATGTTTCATAATGAGACAGCAATTTCCATGCCACCTTTCACAATTGGTGCTTTGTTCCTTTACTTAAGGTGGAATATTTTAACGCTGTTTTTAAATTTTTCTCAAAAAAAAATAATAATAATTACTGACAGTGTAATGTTAAACATATAAAATATAATTGGGGGGGGGGGGGCGGAACACCAATTTTATTACAATGTATTTTAAATTTCTTACTTAACTAGCCGCCTTTGGCGACCAGCCGGTTCGCCAATCTTAATGCAAGTTAAAATATTTTAAAACTTCAAATTTTAATAGTCATATAATTTACTCATAATATTATAAAGGTCTTCAGCTATATCGTAATATGTATCTCTCTAATTTTCTGTTAGCTCCCTTAGAATGTATGCTTTAAATTAAAGTGGAAATGATTAAACTGCAATTAATATAATAATATTTTTTTTTACTGAAACGAAGCATTTTTTTAAATATGAGTACTGAAAACAGAGTCGCTGAGTATTTAAACCTTATGGGCACTAAAGAATATTTTTCTTAATTTATATAATATCTCAAAAAGTTTTCTACAAAATTTTCTCAGATTCATCATGAACAGATCGATTAATTAACAATGTTTAGTTTTAAATGCTTGAAAAACTAAAAAAAAAAAAAAAAAACAGAATCGTGTGAAATAATCTGTCGAAAACATATTAAGCCTTCAAAACCAAGTCCGTAGTTGTCAACAATCAGAATACAATGCGCAATCGTGAATTTTCAACGCCAATTATGGTAACGCAAATGCGTAAATTTTCTACGCCAGTTGGGGGAACGCTATGCAGATTAGAAATTTTTAATTTCCTTTATTCTGTTTTATTTTAATTCAAAAGTACTTCAGAATGAATCTGAAAGATCGATTAATTAACAATGTTTAATTTTAAAAGCATCAAACATTAAGAAAATAAACAGAATCCTTTGAAATAATCTGCCGAAAATTTCTTAAGCCTATCCTCTTTAGCGTGGGGGGAAAAAAATGAAGCCTTACTCATTTGGCGGTGGGGAAATGAAGATTTTTTTGGTGGGAAAGTTAGTTTTTAATTAATAATTAAAATTCTAAATAAAATTTTTTTAAAAAAGGAACCCCAGGTGCACATTCCCGACCTCCAAGGTATGCATGTGCCAAATTTGGTAGCTGTAGGTCGAACGGTCTGGCCTGTAGAGCGCCAACACACACACACACACACACAAGCACGCACGCACGTTGGGCTTTATATAAGTATAGATTTGCCTCTGAATTCTGAAAGACCTTGAAAATACTGTGAAAATTTTTATTTTTCGGAAGGTGGCCATTTTGTTTATTATTGTTTGTAACTTCCATACACGTTGCATGTGTTAGCTAAAATTTAGGATAATATTATATCTTAGTATTTCTATTTTTGAAAAATATGTATAACTATTTTAAGATCTGCTGAAAATATATAACACAGCTGAAAATGTTTAAAAGTTAGTATCTCTTAAATTTTGTTCATTTTAATATACCATTATCTTTGAATATTTATTGGCGGCGGCTAATAAATAGAAACGTTAATATGGTTTCTTTCAGGGAAGCTTATTCATACTGGTCTTCCATCACTTCTTTCTGACTGCGTTTGGAAAGTGACAAGATGTTATTACGCCTTATTTACAATTTCATCCTATGTTTTGGCTCTGTCTCTCCCCCCATTTTTAAAACTAAATATATCTATAGTGATGAATAAGATATCAATAGATACGATTTTTTTTATAAAACTGACTCTTGATATAGCCTCAGTTTACGTTAAAACATTATTTAAATTAAAAAAAAAACTATATTGATAATTGGTGGCCAGATAATTTCATACAAGCTAATAAAATTAAATCTGTTGTCCTTGTCCCTTTTTTCTGTACAAAATACAAAGATTATTGCACAAAGCTTACTGCAGGAATCAGATATCAATATATATATATTTCTCTTTGCTCACATAGCATACTCAATTTATCTTCATACATATTGTTAGAGTAAATTTTGCATTGAAAAAAAATTCAGGTATGGTATGTAATGTGACAATTTCGATGAGCCAGGGGAAGATAATCACAATCATTAACTGACTACTCCGACCCGCCGGCAGGCACACGGAAACACTTGAATGATCGGACCGTCGCGACAGCAACGCTGGTGGGTACTGTGGTTGAATCCTAAGGGCCATCACCGGCCACAGTACAACCCTTCCCGTGGGAAGAACGGAAGCTTCTCATCCTCAGTTACAAGGTGCCCAGCCCCCGTGAGACCCAAGGAAAGATAAAATATGCAGCAGCATAAGAATAAATAAAAAAAAATGTATGGAAGATTTTTGAATGTATACAATAAAAACAAATAAAGATTCCATGCCGCAATCATAAAAAGAGGAGGTATTGTTTATGTTTATTATTATATGTTATTATTATTATTATTATTTATATATGATCATATTAGTTCGCAACTGAATTTTGGCTATTAATCGGACAAATGATATTTGAATGCGAATTATTCTGAATATCTACTTTGTTTGCAGGTCTGCTACAGCCTAGCTCTAACCAATATTTACGTGGTATCTGGCTTATCTCTTTTGATAAGTTACGAAACAAACTTGAATCATACTTTGCAAGGCATGATTGCGCTTCTTTTCTTCATGGAATTGAAGACATATCATCGATGAAAATGAATAGGGCAATTTGCGCCGAATTCAGCTTAATCATATGTATTCCAACCCTACTACTCTACCGCGATTCCTTTTCCATTTTATATTTTCTCCCAGTAAATGCAGTCGTCTGTCGAGAGGTCGCCGCCCACTTTTTAGAGTTACACTGTATGTCCTTTAAATCTGACTTCTTCAACCCTTTTGAAGTTTCCAAATTTGTTAAGCGATTATTATCACCTAACCTTGGTCAGCAGACAATGACTTAAAATTAAAAGGCCTATATTGTATTGTTTTGAAACGTTATGTTTGACTAAGTCCGATTTAGTAAATGAAAAACATATCAGAGTAACTGTGAAAAAAGGTAGCTTTTTCGGCATTTCTTTATAGTAAAGGTATACAACCTCTTAATTGAAGTATAAAAAAAAGTCGGGTGAAAGAGTTTTTGAAAATTTTGAGAATTTTTTCTTAATTTCTCAAATAAATAATAAATCTGATATCTGAGATAGAATTTTATTTATTCTTTTAAATAGCAAAAATATCTTTTCCTAATGAGTTCTATAAGTTTGACATACCATGTCATTAATTATAAGTGATGCTTTTGAATTTATTAATTTTACAGTAAATATGTGAAATAATAAGTTTTTAAAATAGTTGGTCTGATGAAGTCTGGCCATTTAATATATTAATTGGAAACATTTATATAGATTATTATAATACGGCATAATAACGTTCAACTTTTATTTATTGTCTATTTCTTGCTTATTTTTTATATTAATTTCTATTTAATCAAGCTATTACCTTGACAAATGTGTTAAAGAATATATTATTTTAATTTACCAATGATTCATAGTTGACCAGCTGGCAGAAAATAAATACGAATGTAATAATAGAATTGCAAAAGCTGTAATATAATTATTTTGTTAATGAAACAGTGGGGAAGAGAAAAAGTGCTTTAATTGAGTTTTTCATCTTACTGTAGAAACAGTAGCTGTTGTACAAAATAGAAACAATATGGCAATTTGTTTAATGAGACACTTTCGGTTATTAAAGTAAATGTCGAAACAACATGAAGTAATATTTATTTATTTTTACAAAAATTTGTATTCTCTTTATTTATTTACAATTTTACAATTCAATATAATTTTGTAATGAAACGATATGTCACATAGTATTTAATTGCGAAAAATGATTATCCTTTATCCTTTGATTTTTTTTTTTTTTTTTTTAGATTTCGTTAATTTATAGGGAAAAAAAACTGCATAGAACATATCAATCTTTGTATACTAATGCAAATTATCTTTGTTGGAATTTTATTTTGAACAACTTATTTTATGATGAAGCATTTTTTTTTAAAAAAAATCATTGAAATATTATCGACTCTGTTTTTCTGTAATTTATCAAGTCTGTTACAGTTTGCAATAACTGCGCATGAAGATATGCGAATGTTTGGATTATGATTGCGGTCAATTCACCCAACGTCACTGTATCTAGATAAAAATAAATTATGTATACTATTTTACTTTTAATAGACCATTTTGTAGTTTCTATTAAGCTGAAAAAATGCTTCAACATTATACATTTTCTTTCTAAATGTTGATCCACAAAAATTACATTATCCTAATTTCACAGGTGTTTTTTAACTTTTGTGGTTGGAATTACTCAGTTGATGAATCAGTGACTCCTCGTGTTTTCACATACGAAAGTAAAGGATTATAATATACAATTGCTTTGTAAATGCTTTTTTAAATTTTTATTTCTGTTTTATGTAATTTTCAGAAGTATTATTTTTTGTTTTCAAATCGTGATGAAGATTTAGAGTACTATTCCCATTCCTTTATGTGATGATTTAAGATATTTATACATATTTTTCATTTTATATAATTTTATTTAAGATTTTTGAACTTACTTAAGTTATACTGCAAAATTGTCTCATTTCTACGTGTGTATGAAATAATGAAATGTTATTCTGGTTGTGGTTGCCACTCATGAATGTTAATGTTCATCGCTTTTGCAGATTTTTATCATGTGAGAACATGATGTTGTTTTGATTTTAGGTTTTTGAAGCCACAAAATGCATGGGCAGAAAATTGGCGATTTATTGCTTTTGAGACATCAATTTTTTTGCTTTTAGTGTTATTAGAAAATAATAAAGAAGATTGTCACATTTGGCGACTTATCGTCAACAAAAAGTTATAACTTGGCACGAATATCCGCCGTGTTTCCAATTCTCCTGTTTGGCTAATAACAGATGGGTAGTAAGAAGTTATCGCCCGAAAAAGTACAGAGAAGAAAATTGGGAATTAACTCAAACCAGCGAGGAGAGTTATCGAAAGCTATATATAATTTTCAATTTTTCTAGCTGGCAAAAAAAGTTTTGGAGTTCTATTGATTTTTGAGATGATCAATAACCGTCGCCTTTCCAAATGTTGGTGATTGCAAAGTATTAGTCATGTGAGAGCAATGATGTTTTTCTGTCGGATTGAAACTATGTGACTTTAAAAAAATAATGTTCTGCCTTAATAACTTGAAATTTGCGATAGCAATTTTCAGTTTTTTTTGTTTTGTTTTAAATGGTTATCAATATTCCACAAATTCTTAATAATATGAACTTCATTGAACTGTTGTTTTTCATCGATTTTTTTTTGTTTTATTTATTATTTTTTGTGTGTGATATGATGCGACTTCCACTCCCCACCACGCACATTTATAATAGCCAATGGAAAGTAATATTTTCCTTTCAGTAATCTACTTCTGTAAGAAATTCTGATCAACATTTGGGGAATAGATTTAAAAACATGGAACATTTGTTTGGGTCTTGGACTCTAACGGCAAATGTAGAAAGACAAGCACAATAAGAAGAAATTTTTATTACGCGGATATTACACTGGACAGGCAAAGTATTCTCTTTATGAATCAGGTAGCTAATATTTGGTTCATACAAATTTTAACAGGGAATCGAACCGGAGCCCTCTGTAATAACAAAAACAAATGAATAACACAATGTTCAGTGCATGTGTATTTTAATAAGGGATATTTCAAAATGTATAACCATTTCTTTTCAAAATGGGATTTTTTCGCTTTTAATTTGAAGTTCGTTTTATTGTTATCACAGACTTTAGAAAGTTGATTAAGTTTAATAACCTACATTTGTATTTTTCAAACAAGAAGCAGCACTAAATCACTTGGAATTAGTTTAGAAATAAATAAATAATTTTAAAAACTAATCAACTTGTCCATTATCATTAAGTTCTAAGCTCAATTATACATATTCCTTTAAATATAGTTATCTTCTATATTAAGCCGCAGTAATTGAAAATCATTTTTTTTTTGTTCTTCATTTTCCTTCTTTCAGTTCTTCATCTTGAATTTCCTATATTATGTTAACTTACTGCAGACATTCCGGGTGTGAGAGTTTACCATGAATTTCGTTGGGTTTAACTTCTTTTCGCGCGTGACCAATGGATTTTAGATTGCAGCGAAAAAACTTGCCACCTTATAAAGGAAACCCAAGTCAGGCTTGGGCGAAGGTCGTTTCTTCATCTTTTCCCACCATTTTTAGGGCTTTCCGTCCTTTGAAGCAAAAAATAAGGAATCACGGCTGCTGCTCTAGCCCCTATGATTCTTTGTGCTTCAACAACCTTCAATCCGATACATCATGCACTCTCCCCCTCCCCTTCCTTGTTTAATAATCTTCACAGCTTAGAGACGTTGATGAATATGTTGCTTTGGAAAATAGGAGGGGGTATTCATGCATGGAATTTCATAGCTCATTATTTATCACTATTGTCATACTTTTGATAATTTAAAAGTTATTTATATAGAAATTTAGCTATAAATAAATCTATTAATGATTTTTTATTATTGATTTCATAGGAACAAAAATAGGACTGATATAGTTGCAAACTATTTTTGCTGATGAACTGAAATTATAAATATGAAATCTGAATTATTTCATATTTTTAATGAGTTTAATCAATTTTGTAACATGCTTTTATTATGATTTTTAAGAATAATTTTTGTTTAATATATCTTAAAATATTTTAATTTTATTTTCTCTCCTGCTTTTTTTAGATTAAATTTTGAAAAAAGTATAGCAGATAAGGTATATGTTTTGATAAAGACCAATAACTCTTTTTCCGTGAGAAAAATTTATCAGAAGAAGAGCATTTAAAGCTGCAGTTATTATTTGTTTTATCTTTACTTTTTTTTTCTGTTAATGCAAATTAATAACTGATAAATAAATAATCCAGCACGTGCATAAAAAAGCTGTCAAAATTGTGCACTGACATTTTATCTTATCAACAGAGTATGCTTTCTTGTCATGCTCAAGATAGAAAGTGCAACCGGAATATGTTTAGTATTAAAACGTTTTCAGAATTTACATAAATACGACATAAAATGACTGTTCGAAAGTGTGTTTTAATTTAGATCAGTACTGTTTCAAGCCAGAAACGAAACATTTTTTAATCAAAAAGAGATAACGGAATTAAAAAAAAAAAAAAAAAAAAACCTCACATATTTGTAAGCTTAAGAAAAACATTTTAAATCTGTCCAGAATTCAGTGTATATTTAATATTTAATTGTTAAAGGGTCTTTTATTTGATTATTCTGACTTTTATTTTAAAGTTGTAATAAAGACGTTAGGAAGTCAAATTATTTTTGTTATTCAGTTCATTTAGTATTAGCTTATTGCTGTATTGTTGAAAATACGATGTTATGAAATAACTTCTTAGAAAATGAAGATTAACTGTCAGTAATTCAATCACATGAATATTTTTTAACCGTATGTACTCGTGTATGTCGAATCTGACTCACTATTCTGAATGATTATGTATTGCTTACATATATTTTTGTTAGATTATGCTTATAATAAAAATCATATAATAGAAAAAAAAATTCTCAAATAAATTTTTAAGTGTTAATAAAAAATCAATAACCATATTTTTTTAACTTCATAAATCCTAAAATGAATCTTGAAATTCTCACTTGTGTATGCATCGCAAAACTTATCCGGGTGTGAAATTTTAATATTTTTGCCGTGGTAATACAGCGGAAAATAACGAAAACGTTCATTTATATATATATAAATCAGTATTAATAATTGTTAAATTTATAAGTGTTGCAAATCAGCAGGAATGCTTTCCCCAAGACTTTCTCGCATACCCTCTAATAAAGATGCAATTCGGGTAAGGCTACTTTTCATAGCATTGGCGAACAATATTACTAAATATTGATATTTGTCGTGAATTTAGCATTTTTATTGACTCTTGATCTGTGGCTTTTAATCCCCGCCATTTAGTAATAGGTACCCAAAAATCAAATTTGCGTTTTACACGCCTTGTTTCCAACCAGTTGGAGCCAAAATTTAATGCAGGATTACGATTGTGACAAAATCATATACCAAATTTCATAGATTTAAGTCGCTAGATTTTTTTTTTGTTATCATGTTTAATAATAATGCTATATATTTATCATGTTATCATGATTAATTCCATATTTAATTGGTATATACGCATTAAATATTATATCTGCTAACTAAATTTTATCCATCTAACTTTCTTCGTTTTGTAAATGCCATGGTAACTTATATTCAGGTGGCCAGACAAACAGACTTCCTTAGAACGGGTTTGGCTTTAAAATTTGACATAAATCTACAAATTTGGTATAAAGATCTTATACAAAATTTCATTCGTCTTGCTCATTCGTTTTGAATTACCTTTGTCACAGACAGACAAGTAAACGGACATTTCCAAAAACGTGTTTTTCGAACTCAGGGAGATCTAAAACATAAGAGATTTTTTGATAATTACCATACTTCCTCTATACTACGTATAGGAAAACATAAAAATTGTAATTTAATCCCTTAACCATTTTATTTTCTCTTCTGTCTAATTAGATGAAACCTTCCGTTTCTGGAATCTCCTATTCTATTGATTCAATTACGTAGCCGCAAATTATTGAAATCTTTGTGAATTATATGTAATTTTTGTATCGAATTGTTGCGTTTTTAAACAATTTAACTTGCAAGTTTAAAATGCGGTAATTCGATATCCTCATGACACATGGACACGGCGGTTAAGGAGTTATTCCTAGATAAACATATAAATAATAAAAAATTTATAATCTATTCCTTGTCGTTATTCTTATTTTAAGATACAAAATCCTCTCTCTCTTTTTTATTATCGGAAGAGCTTCCGGCACTTAAATGTGGTCTGTCTTCCAGTACAAAACAAAACAACAACAACAAAAAAAATTGAATATAAAAAAAGTTAAGAAAAAAGTTGGTAAAGGAGATTGCCCTTAAGAAGGCAAGAGACGGATAAAATCAGAATATTAATACTAGTAAAACCTGTATAATTAAGTAAAGCAAAGGCAGAAAGGCTTTTGAGGTTTAAGTTTTGGTTTATTTACGAGCTGAAACCTTACGAGTCTTAATCTTCCAAATGGATTTGAAATGTATGACGAATCAGTGACCACGATTAATGATTTGTATTAAGTTCTTGCGCAAAAAAACCAGCGATGTCGCAAATGATTTCAAGGTTATAAATATCCCCCTCCCCCCC